>JANAVB010000999.1:13522084-13642084 GCA_029216955.1 Iris pallida | reverse complement strand
TCTGCCTTTGAAACTCCATATTTGCTCTCAATTATACTTCCTTGCTTTCTGTACCATTGATTCTCATCCCTTCCTATTTCGGGATGACGAATGATCGTGCTGTCTAGAATTCATCAGAAATTCTTAAATTATAGTATAATATTGCATAATTATTAAGTTTTGGTTGTTTATAGATATGAAGGATTGTAGATGTCATACACCCTAGATATCGGTTGGTAGAATTATTAGTAACTAGTTAAAGATTATAAGGGTTTAGTGACGGAGTTTTGAGGAGTAATGTGACCAAAGATGGGTAGAAGTCATCAAGTATTCGGAGTTACAAAATGGATAGGAGGAGGATATAAAATATTTTGGAGAAATTAAATTTGAGGAGATTAAGGACTTTGAATTTTAAGGCATAGTCATGAATTAGAATTTCGAAGACAAAATTAATTTTTTTATGGGTAGATTTGTAGCTTCCTTCCCGGAGAATTTTTCAAATTTTTTTATTATTTATTTGATTTAAATAGTAATTTTAGAATTTTATAAATGTTTATTTAGTTAAATTATTACGATAGATGAATTTAGCCATGATTGAGTTTTGAAGTACAAGACGGCTAGGAATCATGGCACGGATAGTGCAGTAGCGTGCTTTGACTAGTGTTTAGCCATGGTAGGGAAATGCAAAGCCATATGAGTGTCCTAACTAGAAAAACTAGGCTAAGTTGTGGCATTACCATTATAAATAAGTTTAGTTAATTATTATTAGATTTATTGACCTTACAGGAACCCGGGTGAACCAAGTTAGTCCGAACTGGGCCGAACCATGCCCATGTAGTAGGGTAGTGCGTCCGTAGACATCCGTGTCGATATAATTTTGACAGTGTATTTTGCATTCTATTACAAATGGTCAAATGATTATTTTCCTAAAATAATTGTTATCTATATAATATCAGTATTATTAATATTGTTTGGATGCTTTATTTTGGGACTATAGCATCATTGCTAAATATATTGTTAAAATATCCTAATTAAATATGCCAAAATACTAGGGAATACAAAAGTGTATATATATATATATATATATATATATATATATATATATATATATATATATATATATATATATATATATATATATATATATGGCTTTATACAAAATAAATAAATAAATAAATATATATATATATATATATATATATATATATATATATATATATATATATATATATATATATATATAATATATATATATATGGCTTTATACACGTATAAGGTGTTATTTATAATTCTCGTAAATAGGATAAATTTGTATGTTATAACCACTTGTTACCTTTAGGAGATTTTAAGAGTACACTATGTATTTATTATTATTCATGCACATATTTATAATCTATATATATATATATGTATATAGATAAGGATATTTTATGAAACAATTTAGAATTGGTAGTCGTATTATTATTATATATGTGTGTATGAATATATATAAATATATATTAAATATATGTGAATGTATGTATATATAAATATTATATATGGGTGTATATATATATATATATTATATATATATATATATATATATATATATATATATATATATATATATATATATATATATATATATATATATATATATACTTGTGTGTGTGTATAAGATATATGTATATGTGTATATATAAATATATTATAGTATATGTATACGTATATGTGTACATATATATGAATGTATATATATATATATATATATATATAAAATATATATATATATATATATATATATATATATATATATATATAATATATATATATATATTATATATATATATATATATATATATATATATATATATATATATATATATATATATATATATATATATATATATATATATATAAAATATATATAGTATATGTATACGTATATGTGTACATATATATATGAATATATATATGTACACATATACGTATACATAAAAAAATATATATATATGAATATATATATATATATATATATAATATATATATATATATATATATATATATATATATATATATACATTCATATATATATATTCATATATATACATTCATATATATACATTCATATAAAAAAAAATATATATATATATATACATTCATATATATACATTCATATATATATATATATATATATATATTTATATATATATATATATATATATATATATATATATATATATATATACTTCATGGAAAAAAAATATATATATATATATATACTTCATGGATCCACCTTCACAGTGTCTTCGGCTTGGAAAGTGATTCGTCAACCTTTCCCTGTTGATACTAGGTTCAAACATATATGGAGTACATGCATTCCCTCTAAATGGTCTATACTGCTTTGGAGAATTCTTCTTGGGCACCTCCCTACTGACGACAATATACAAAGACTCGGCTATCAGCTTGCTTCCTACTGTCATTGCTGTCTTGATCCTCAACCTGAAGATATTCAGCACATTTTCTTTGAGGGTGATTTGGCCAAGCAAGCATGGAGAACGAACCAATCTCTCGTTCGGATTCGAGGACGTGTGTCCAGCTTGGAGGAATGTCTGCAGCTTTGGTGGAGAAGAAATAACCTTCATTTCAAACAAATTTCTGTCGGGGCTATTTGCTGGGTACTGTGGAAGAACAGAAACAAATGGCGGTACGAGCAATACAAATACAACGGGTGGCAAGTTTGCAAGGAGATCCAACGACAAATCGGAAAGGCTACGGTGGCATGCTCCCATGGACGGAAGAAACAATAGTTTGCTGTCTTTATTTTTTTTTTGAAGTTCACTGTACTTTCTGTTCCCGCCACTTATTATCAATAAAGGAGCTGTTCTGAAAAAAAAATTTATATATATATATATATATATATATAAGGAATAAAAAAAAATATATATAAGGAATAAAAAGATAAATAAAAAGGAGAATAAATAAAAGAACCGGGCCAAGCCAGCCCGGCCTGCCAGCAGCCCACATGCAAGTCAGCCCGAGCCAGCTGATCCCACAGCTCAACCGAAGTCCCGCAAACCTGATCCCATATATATACGAAGTATATATATAGATATATTATATATAGGAATAAGGATGTTAAGAAACATCAGAAACCTAAGCATGCAGCCTAACAGCCCAGTCGGGCCAGAGGCCTACCGACCTATACTAAAACCAGCAAACCAAACCGAGAGGAAACCCCCTCTCAGCCGAACCTATCTAATCCCAAATATATATACGAAGTATATATAAATAAGAAGATCGAGATCGGGGGGTTCATATGAAACCCTAACCCAACACGCAGCATCTGGCCGCGCGCACCGCTGCTGCGCCACCGCGGGACGGCCGGCGGTCGCCGGGAAAGACTGCGCACGACCACAGAGACAGTGCATAAAAATAGAAATGACAGCAGCAATACGATTTCAAGGTATGATTTCTCCGCCCACACTCGATCATTTTACGATCCATAAATTGTTTTGGAGAGCCTATATATATATCTCTACGAAACCTTTCAAAGGGAATTCGTCATAAACCCTTCGGTCGACCAGGAAATCGATACGAAGTCGATCAAAATTCTGATCGAAAAACAGGGTAAATACAGTCCAATCACCAACGTTTAAAGATCGTTTTAAATCGATCCAGTACCATATTAGAAATTCTATTTGAACAAACTTTTAGACAATATGTAGGTCTCCAAAACCCAATTCGCAGAAGTCGATTTGATCGACTACGTGCCGAGAAATTGGATCCCAAAGTTCATAAAAAATTTGTTTTTAAAATCACGAAAACCTTCGATACGACGTGCGTCTCGCCATTCCGGACGATGTGGTCGCGAACCGAAGGCATCGAAAGGTGCGTAACGGCTTCGTGGTCGTGTGGACTTCGACGAAATTCAAATTGGTCGCGTGTGCACGACGAATTTGATGCGTATCTGTCAAAATTCACCGTATTGGCCTCTGTGTAAATTTCCAATTACTTCATGCACGTTTGTCAGATCGCGACGAACCTTGTGCCAACAGAATCGTATCGTTTTTCTGGTCTTGATCGGATCGCCGTTTCGCGGGCCCCACGGTCCGATTCAACGGGCGATTTTGTGCACAGCCTGCCAAAATCCAACTTTGGACATACGGTTGGGTTCGTATCGGGAAACCGGACCTGTAGACATATAGTTTGATGACTTTAGAGACCGTTAACTCTGGCATGCTTTTCGGTACAAAGCGGGTCCAACGGCGGACATTATTTTTGCCCGAAATTACCGTTTTGCCCTTTGTATCCAGAATTGGACTTAAGGACAGGCAATCCTAGCTAATTTGACTATTTTGAGAACGTTGGTAACATTTATTTTAGCTTTCGTTGACAGTTGGGATGACTTGGACTTTCTGACTTATTGATTGACGATACATTGTTGGTTCTCCGTGCAACCCCCAGGCAAGTATACCTTACCTCCCTCTACAGTTTATTTACATACATATTTCTATTATTATATAGTTTTACTAGTTGGTTATTACTTGTGATTTGTATATCGTGCATGCTAGTATAGCTATAGTCCTTGTACATGGTCAGCCTTGTAGTTTATATTGGATTGGTTCTCTCGTGTATCGTGATTGGGTCATGTCATGTCTTCACCTGTATCTTGACTGAGTCGTGTCTGCAAGTATGTGTGAGTGAACTGCTATTCCTTTATCTTTCCTACAACCTACGAGTCCACACACGGGACGAGGGTTGTCCTTTGCACATGCGAGTCCACATACGGGATGAGGGTGATTTGTCTTGAAACTGACCTACGAGTCCACATTCGGGACGAGGGTTGGTATTCCATTAATCTTCCAGCAGTTTATTTATGCATACTTGATCCCGTATCCGTGTTCATAGCTACCTGTCAGTAGCCATATGTCTGTCTCATGTCTAGTTGCTATTTATACCCTGGTTATATTATTGTATGATTAAACTGTTAGATAGGCTTGTTTTATGTATCTTGCTAGTCCTCTGAGGACCTGATGATCTCTTTAGGTTTAGCGACTGTATGGAGTTAGTTAGCAGAGCGGGATGGTAGAGGATTGCGATGTATGATACAGGTATTTGCTTGTGATATTTCCTTATTATCCCCTCGTACTTTATATTCTGTACCATGATATATTCTGCTTATTTTATAGACTCATAATCATTCTTGGAGTCTAATCGAATAGTATATTAATGGGCTGCAGACCATGACCCATGCTTGTTCATTCTTGTTTAAATGATTCCTGTGGATTGAGATATAGTTTAGATTAGATATGATACCTATGACCTTGACAGCTTATACATTTTCAAGTCGGGCTGGAGTCTGCTCGAGACGTAGCTGGCTTGCTCACGAGCTCGCGTCCGAAAAGATGGTGCGGGTCGTGACAACATTACTGGAAGAGTCTACAGGAAAGCTTGGGCATACAGCTAAAGTTCAGCACGGCATACCACCCGTAGACCGATGGCCAGTCTAAAAGGACTATTCAGACGCTTGAGGATATGTTGAGATCATGCGTCATACAATTTGGAGGATCTTGGGAAGATCATCTATATCTAGTTGAGTTTTCCTACAACAATAGCTACCAGGTCAGCATTCAGATGACACCATTTGAGGCGTTATATGGACATCGTTGCTGTACCCCACTAGCCTGCGACAATATTGGAGATTGAGTCATGTTGGGGCCAGAGATGGTTACAGATGCCGCTGAGAAGATGAAGATTATCAGAGAGACGCAGAGGATTGCACAGGACCGCTAAAAGGATTGGGTGGACATTAGGCATCGAACCTTGGAGTTTGAGGCAGGAGATGAGGTATTTATCAAAATTTCTCCTACCAGACGCACTATCAGATTCGGCCAAGCTGGGAATCTGAGTCTCTGCTACATTGGACCGTTTGAGGGAATGGGCAGGATTGGATAAGTAACATACAAAGTAGCTCTTCCACCTAGTCTCAAAGGCGTGCACAACGTCTTCCATGTATCGCAGCTTAGGCATTACCTACCGGACTCGAGCCACGTGGTGGATCATTCAGAATTAGAAATTGGACCTAGCCTTACCGTACCAGAGCAGCCAGTGCAAATTGTAGATCGCAAGGAGAACAGATTGAGGCGTGCGGTGATTCCACTAGTCAAGATAGCTTGGCGTCACCACTCCCCAAGCGAGGCTACATGGGAGCGAGGGGACGAGATGAGGGAGACGTATACTCATCTTTTCAGGTATATTCTAACCTCCACTTTCATTATTGGTTAAAATTTTAAGGATGAAATTTTCTGAGGAGGGAAGGCGGTAAAGCCCATAATTTCTGAATTATATTTTTCATGTTTGTTATTATTATTAGTATTATTTGAGCCCATAACTTAAACCCATAAGTTAAACCTAAAACCGCACACATAACCCGAATCAGCCCCCCATATTATTTCTCTCTCTACCCTCATGTAATATTATACAGAAACATATTTCTCTCTTTCACAAAAACTTCACAGAGCTTCCATTTCCCAAACTCCTCTTAACTCATTCCATACTCTATCATTCTCGGAACTGATGTCGACCCGAAGCTCCCTGTGACAACCCGGTCGCGTCAACACCGTACTCCCCCGCTTCTTCGCCGTTTCTCGGCCGCCGACCGGAGCCCCCGACCGCCGTCCCGGCCGCGCCAGGCCCGGTCGACCCCCGTCAGTGCCTCTCCACGTTGCCAGCGCATCCTGTGTAGCCTCGTCGGTGCCAGCAGCCGCCATCAGCGTCCCCGACCGGCGCCAGCACCCACCGACCCTCCGTGCGACGTCCCTGCCGCGCCAGTGCGCCGGCTTCTTGCCGCCAGCACACACGTAGCCCCTGCCGCCGCGTGGCCAGCGCCTCCCGTGTACCGCCAGCCCCTTCCGTATGTGTGCGTGCGTGTCTGTGCCATCCCTACGTGTCCGTGCTCGTGCCTGCATGCATTTTTAGTCCGAGGTATCCCCTTGATGCTCCGTCACAACTTTTGGTATTTTCCCGACCTTCTGTTTATTTTACAGAACCTAAAAACCAATCTGCTTCCGGCCGAAATTGATAGAATGAAGCTCTGTCAATTCTGGGATAGATAGTTTAGAATAGTTTACTATTTTAGGCACTGTAATAATGTTAGGATCATTTAATTAGAATGATTAAATATAATTGTTAGCTTAGTGGTGTAGAAGTATGGAAAATATGGGGTTCATTAGGATCACAATTTGCCGCATATATACTTTGGGCCAAACAGGTTCGCATAAAGGAAAAGTCGCATGACAGATTCAATGTCATATACGGCCCGTCGACAACCACTTGCAGAAGATAGATATACGGCTAAGAGAATCAGTTCGTCTGATAAAGCTGACAAATTCTGTCAAAACTGACAAAAATGACAGCTCTGACACTTTGACAAAAAGATAAGAAGTGAGACATCGCCCAAAAGCATGGTTCGTACGCCTTCATACGGCCAGAAGGAGTATCACCTAAGCCGCATGAACCTTATGCGGCTCAAACATATGCGGCCCTAAAGTCTTCAACCTTCATGCGGCCAAGAGTAACTGTGATCCAAGCTGCAAGAGCTTTATGCGGCCAAAATACCGAATCTATGCGGCTTAAAGCCTTAAAGCCTTAAAGCTATGTCCGGGCTAAGGAAGTTTACAACTTAAGCTGCACGAGTCCCATGCGACCCCACAAGGTCGAAAACTGAGAGATCTATGCGGCTCAAAATGATCCCTGCCATAGGACACGTGGCAGGCTGACCAAGTCCTAACCGCCCAGATTTGCTGCAACAAAATCCCAACAAATTAACAGATGGCGACGAAGGAACGGGTCTTCACGTGCTAATTAGACACGTGGCCACATGCCATCTATATGGCTCAACACACATACCACTATATATAGCAGGGTGCTACACCCCTGTAAAAGGCTGGCAACCTTCAAGAAAGCAATTTCTTCAAGATCTAAAGACTGCGTCAGATAGTCCACGGAGTAAGACAGAGTTGATAGCACTTTTTCGAGCCTCCACCGTCACCCCCTAGAATCAAAACTAAACAATTGTACTTAGATTGTTTTCTAGGATTTCTTTCTAGGCTTTTCTTTGTACAAGCGAGTTTGCAATCAATTTTAGTGTTCTGTAATACCTGTCTTTGATTTTTTATGGCAAACACGATGGCGATAACTCATGCGGGCAGACAACTCATGCGGCAGCCAACTCTGGCCGCAGACAGACAACTCATGCGGCAGCCAACTCTGGCTGCAGAAAGATGGTCCATGTGGTAGCCAGCTCTAGCCGCAAGAAGATGGTCCATGCGGCAGCCAGCTCTAGCCGCAAGAAGATGGTCCATGCTGCAGCTAATCCTGGGCTCAGACAGGGTTTCTCATGTAGCCTTGTCAGAAGCTCTGTGTTCGACCGTCTCTTATACGGGCCCAACGCCATGTGGCCTATTGAGAATGTGGGATGTATCAATTTGGACTCCCTTTACTATGCGCTTTCGGGTGCTAAGTCAAAAAAGTCTAGGGCGGTAAGGGCCCAACCAGCCCAGTCAACTGTCTAAGTTGCCGATTGTCAGCAGGCCCCGTTGAATGTTACACGGGCTCCTGACGGAAAGTTGTATAGAACCAGCCTCATCTAGTCCCCCAGGGCTAAAGGACATGGTGGGTCTTTAAAGTTTCCGTCTAACGGTCCAGAGCAACTGCTTTTACTAGCCACGGATCAGGGAATAAACATGATACCTAAGCACCCGTGTGCTCGGGATACCCGAGTCCACAAGTTTGGTGCAAAGGCAGATCAGCTTGCTACCGACTTGCGTGAGGTAATTACTCACAAATGCAAGGTGGCAGTATTGGCATGCAATGAGTCCCTTTCAGGACGTCGTTGCACCCAAGTCATCATCAACTGCTACCGCAATAAATCAACAGCACCTGAAGGTCGGCAGTCTGTTTTTCGACGACTACAGCAGCCAGCACCTGCCCGATAATAACTTAAGAAATAGGTACAAATTCCAGGGGAGGAGGAGTTTTCTTTTGCCACCTTTAATTCAACTCAAAAGGTTTCTCCTGGCAAGGAAGAAAAGAAGATAGGCTCTTCTAGCCCGGCCATCTGGGGGGTTCCCATCGATAACCATAGGAGGGTGTCTATTTAGGCACTCGATCCAAAAAGAAGCTTTCGGCACCCGGGGGTGCACCTTCGGCCTCCTTGAGAGTAGGTGAAGCTGGGGTTAGTAGTCCCCTCAATATATGCGATAATCCGGTGTACCGAGAGCACATACAGGGGGTAGAGGTCCCTCAGAACTGGGCAATAGACTTGGATTTCCCTAAAGATCACCACCCTCACCAAGATAATACGGCTTCCTGCACAAGGGGTAGTACCCCTTCCGAGTTCGAGGAGGAAGACATTTCGACATTCTCCAATAATTTTTCGGGACGGGGGTATGACACAGAGAGCACCTCTGTGACGGTCCCTTCCACTTCTACCCACGTACGGACGGTCTTTTTGGCCGACGATGATCATGAAGCACCTTCTGATCGACAACATCTAGAAGTACTTGAAGCCATGCTCCTATCCTTGGTCAAGTCCGTGGATGAAATCAAAGCCGCCTTGCCAACCCAACCGGCAAGAACGCTCGGACAAACAAGCTTGGGATCCGCAGTCAACGCGGACTCCAACACTATCTCCCCTCCTTTGGGCGATGATCCCTTAGGAGCATCCGTTCCCTCAGCTGCAGATAAAGTCAAGGAGGTAAGAAGGAAAGTCCAGGAGCTTTGAGCAATATTCAATGCCCGATACTCCTCTCGGAACCTTAGAATATGCCAGCCATATCCCGTTGCATGGAAAGATGTGCCTTTTCCACTATGGTACAAGCCGTTCTATATCAATTCTTATGATGGAAAGACCTCTGCTAGTCGATACATGACTTACTTTGAGGTCACAACCGACCACTTGCTGCATAGTGATGCCATCCTCATACGATTATTCATCGGAGCATTGGAGGGGATCGCGTTCGACTGGTATCACAACCTTTTCGACAACTGCACCTATTCTTTTGACGGCTTCAAACACATGTTCCTAGAAATATTCTATGAAGTGGGGCATGATGTAACGATGTCGTCTCTCATGGACGTCGTTCAGGGAGAAAGGGTGCTAAAAAGGAACTATATCGAGCGGTTCCGCCAAACCGTAATGAGATTGCCCCAAGGCAATCCCGAGAGCTTCTTTATTGAAATCTGCCAGAAGAAGCTGATCCCTACAATTAGCCTCTGGATGGGTGACGATCAGTTCAGGAATTGGACGACCTTCGTTATATGTGCTATCAATACAGAGGCAAAATTGAAGAAAGCTCGCCAGTTGGGATTACACATCCCAGATGGAAAAGATAAAGGCAGACGTCCTGGTCCTACCCCCAGCAACAACAACAGTGGCTCTACCACCAACCGGAACAATAAGGGCAAACAGGCCATGGTCACTGATGCGACTCAGAAGCCCGCGAACAAAAACAGACAGAAGGTTCGTGTCCCAAGGTTAATTACTTATTTGAAGATAGTCATGTCAAACCTATCTTTGATATGCTCTTACAAGGGGGTAGGATCCAGCTCCCTCTCCCAAGGTGCGAGCCCCGAGCAGCAAAAATAGAGGACCCAAAGTATTGTCACTTCCACCGCTATGTCCATCATGCCACTCATGACTGCTTCCAATTGAAGCGGTACATTCAGAGTCTTATCGACTCCAAAGCTCTGTCAATAGACTTTGAAGAGATTATCGTGGTGGCAAATATGGTGTCTATTCAGTTTGGTGATTTCCCTCCAACGAGCACTCCAGATGGGGTCATACCTGTCCCTCGGGCAACGATGGAGGTTACTAATCTTCCACCTGTCCGGAGCCAGACATCTGGATTGGTACCTCTTACCACATAGTGAGGAGAGATCATGTGGGTACATCCAGACTTGGTGCCCGAAGTTACCCATGAGGTGTCATCTCCTACCAGCAAGAAAAAGGACAGGAAGTCTAGATCCTGCCATACAATTTTAGCTGAAGCTAAAGAAGCTGCAGCCGTTGTTACCCGGTCTGGAGCACAAGTCCAGCCTGTACGGGATAGTTCAGCAGAAGATCCTCAGCCGGCAATATTGCCTTCCTCTAATGTTCCAAGGCCATCTCAGCCTCCACTAGCGGATAAGTCCAAAACAAAGAAAATATGCTTCGACCGGCCACTCCGCAATGACATACTTTAGGGACTGGAGAGACCTTACAACTTTGACATATTAGCACAATTAGCTAATATGCCAGCAAAGTTGTCATTACTTGAGCTCCTAAGGCTCTCTAAGGATCGTCGTGTCGCGTTAAGCGAATCACACCAAAATGCTGACGCCTACTTAGCTCAGGTCAAGCCTCCAGGGGAAGACTGACAAGCAGATCTACAGGACGGTGATAGCACAGATGCAATGCCTAACATCATATTTACTCTGCATGACATGTTTATCAAGACCAATTTACATGATCGCCCCTTATACTACACTGGATACATAGGCGACATCAAGGTGGATCGGATGCATATCGACCCTGGCTCGTCAATAAGCATCATCCCGAAAAGCTTGCTCCAACTTCTTGGCATTCCTATGCACCAGCTAGCAGCGACCAATACTGTCATTTGCGGTTTTAATTCGGGAAGGAGCTACCCCTAGGGAAGATACGATTAAAATGCCAGATTGGTGACATGAAGACGGAAGTTGCCTGCTACGTCATAGATGCAGACACCTCCTACAACATCCTTTTGGGATGTACGTGGATACATGACTATATGATCATGCCATCCACCCTTCACTAGTGTTTCAAGTATATCAGTAAGCACGGTTCTGTGAAAACTGAATTCGCCGACATCGATCCCTTCAAAGGGTTAAATCTTATTATTCTTCGGAGGCTTGTCTATATGAAGAATCCAAGAAACATAGAACTGACAAACTGGAAGCCATCACAGGGCCAAAAGAACCCTTGAGAATTCTTTTCTAAGCCCGCAAACCGGGCAAGGCCGCACCCCTCGTCGCAACCTTGCATAAAGAGGTGCTCGGTTCTCCTGCCTCACATATGAAGTTGGAACCAATGGTCATCCCTCTCCCGAGATCCATCCGGGAGCCAAAATCTGTCATAGGGCCAATGGTGATCCGACTGCCGAAATCTAATCAAAGGCAACAGAAAGATGCAAGGCCCTCTGTAACACCAATGGTAATTCGATTACCAAAATTCACTCAAAGGTGACCGGAAGACGTAAAGTCCCATGCTGAGCCAATTGTCGTCCGTCTTCCCAAGACGAGCCAGCAGCCAAGTGTCGATCTAACACCCTTAGGCAAGCCAATACCTCAAGCTGAACCCTTGGTGGTCAAGTTGCCCAAGACAGTATCTCGACCACTAAGCTTGCAGGGGGTAGCCAAAGAGGACGAAGAACTCGCCAAATACTTGGTTACTCAGGTGGATAGCCCCTCTCCTGATGATGTAATTCCGGTGGATAAAATTCTTTATTTTATCAATAAGAGGCTGCCGTTAGACTATTCTGAATATGATAAGCCTAATCTAACATATGCCGCACGGGACTATCTAGACGTTAGCTTGTATACACGGGTGACAACCGTCCATACCCCAAATCGACTTGCTTCCATAAAAGGTGCTTACTTCCTGGTCCCAGACAGAAGAGGATGGGATCACACGATCATCTTTGGCCGAAAAGAAGGTCCTCAATCTTTCACGGCACAAGAGTCCGGTCTCAGACCCGACGCTGGAAGGTTACCGCTCTACCTGTATAGTCCTCAAGCCAAGTACTTCATACAAAAGCAGGGGTACGACATGGAGGCTACTCCGGGCCTAAATCATGGCAGTTGTCGACGATTACCTCTACAGCCGCCGGCACCGGCAGGGAAACCTTAGGATCATTATCACAAATCCAGACTCGATCTCGGGTATATTACTCCACCAACAATACCCGAAAGTTCTGATAAAGAATGCGAGTGGCACTCTCATTCGTCTGAGTCACCCATTTATGATTTCGATAGTAGTATTGTAGATAAATTCAGACAGACATTATCTGTCAATATGACATCCACCGATATCGAAGAGGAAGACGAAGACCTACTTGAACCACTTGAGTTGGAGTCGTGGATCCAGCAACTAGAAGCACAATGGAAGAAACGCTTTGAACTTTATGATCCTTCCACTGAAGATGAGGTTATGCAAGTTAACCTCGGCGATAAATCCTCTCCAAAGCCAATCTTCGTCAGTAAAAGTTTGACAGACGAAGAGCAGGAGTCGTTGTTACAACTCGTCAGAGAATACATCGACGTCTTTACCTGGAGCTATGAAGACATGCTAGGGCTAAACCCCGAGATTGTACTTCATAAGCTCAACATTTATCCAGATGCAAAACCAGTCAAACAATAGCAGCGGCAGTTTCGTCCGGACATCATGAATTCCATTGAAGCGGAAGTAAACAAGCTCATAGCTAGCGGTTTCATCCGTGAAGAGCAGCACCCAGACTGGGTAGCCAACGTAGTGCCAGTCATCAAAAAGAACGGAAAGATACAAATTTGTATCGATTTCTGTAATCTGAATGCAGCATGCCTTAAGGATGAATTCCCTCTTTCGATCACTGACATAATGATCGACAATACGTGTGGCTTCGAGCGCATGTCCTTTATGGATGGCTTTTCAAGATACAATCAAATCAAGATGTCTTCTGATGGCGACAAGCATACATCATTCCGAACGCCGATCGACGTATATTGTTATACGGTCATGCCCTTTGGCCTGAAGAACGTCGGTGCTACATATCAACGAGCTATGAGTGTCATCTTCAGAGATCATTTGCGTAAGACGGTGGAGTGTTACGTTGACGACATCGCCGTCAAGAGCCGCTCCAAAAATGATCACTTACATGATTTGAGAATAGTGTTCGACCTCATGCGAGCACACAACCTGAAGATGAATCCCACCAAGTCTTTCTTCGGGGTATCCAGAGGAAAGTTCTTGGGCTTTTTCATTACTTCCCAGTGCATTCACATAGACCCCGACAAAACAAAATCAGTCCTGGAGATGAATCCACCAAGAAACCTCTTCGAACTCTGAGGCCTTCAGGGAAGACTAGCCTATACCAGGAGGTTTATATCTAACCTCTCAGGGCGATGTCAACCCTTCACTCAACTCATGAGAAAAGGTGTCTCTTTTGTATGGAACAAGGAGTGTTAGCGTGCCTTCGATGATATTAAGGAGTACCTGATGAATCCGGCAGTTTTGGTAGCCTCGGCCGCCAGAAAGCCATTCTTGCTCTATGTACGGGCGATGGAACACTCCCTCGGTGCTCTGCTAACACAGCATAATGACATGGGACATGAACAAGCCATTTACTATCACAGCTGGATGATGGTAGGACCGGAACATGGGTATACCGCTGTGGAGAATGAGTGCATTGCCCTAGTATCCGCCATTCAGAAAATATGACACTATGTGACAGGGCAGACCATCCATGTTATTTTACGAGTTAATCCTCTCAGGGTTCTCATGACCAAGCCAGGCGCACTCAGTTCTCGTCTAGCCACCTGGGCGATACTATTATCCCCATACGACATAGTTTTTGTTCCGCAGAAGGATATCAAAGGTCAAGCCCTAGCTGACTTCTTAGTAGCCCATCTAGGCTAAAAAACAACCAGAATTTATGAAGAAATTTTTGATAAAGTCGTCGCCTCGAACATAACTTCGCACAATGCTATTTGGCGAATATTCTTCGACGGTGCTTCAAGAACGGGACCACAAGGTGATATCGCCGTTGGAGTTGGGGTGGTACTAATTTTTTCCTCTGGACTAGTAGTCAACTGAGCGTATTCTCTTACAGAACCCTGTTTGAAGAACATAGCCGAATATAACGCTCTAGTCATCGGACTCCAACTCACAAAAGAAGTGGAGATCAGGTACCTGGAAGCATTTGGTGACTCGCAGTTGGTTGTTAACCAGATCCTAGGGTCATACGAGGTTCGCAACGAGGACCTGATTCCCTATTATCAGACAACAATTGCCATCATTACAACCTTGGAGGGGTTCTTTATAAAGCACGTTCCTAGGCTTCAAAATATCGAAGCCGATGCCTTAGCAGGTCTCGCCGCTTCCTTGGCACTCCCAAATAATGCTCACCATCTAGTCGACATAATAGGCCATGAGCTGGTCTGCCCCAGGAACAATCTTCAACTGGGTATGAGTTACTCCGTCCAGATAACCAGTGACATACAAGGCTGGAGACACGCGCTCAACAACTTTGCAGTCTATGGAATTCTGCCAGAGAATGTGAAGGAGGCAACTTCAATCAGAAGACGCTCCCTCAGATTCTTCTACGATACGGAGACAAAAATGTTATATTGACAATCCTACGATGGGCTACTAAAGATACCTGTCAAATGCAGAAGCCAAAGAATCCTTACGTGAAGCTCATGACGGCACTTGTGGGGCTCACCAACCTGGTCCAAAATTGCAAGATTGTCTCCGCGGATGGGTTATTGCTGGCCCACAATGGAAGCAGATGCAGTTGATTATGCAAATAAGTACAGGGCTTGCCAGATCTATGTATATTTTATACATCTGCCATCTGAATTCTTGCATCCAACAGTGGCCTCTTGGCAATTTGAAGTATAGGGAATGGACATCATTGGGCCAATCACCCCGTCGTCGTCTAGAGGGCATCGGTTCAAACTTGCAATCACCGATTACTTCTCCAAATGGGCGGAAGCTATTCTGTTGGCAGAGGTTAAGACATCGAACGTGATTAGCTTCATAAAATATCACGTCGTCTACTATTTTGGACTGCCCTGGAGGATTATTCACGACAATGGTCCGCAGTTTGCAAGCCACACTTTCTATCGATTTTGTGACAAAAATTGGATTCATAACATGGCCTCGACAACATATAACCCATTGGCCAATGGTCTGGCTGAAGCTTTCAACAAAACCATAATCAAGCTTCTCAAAAAAGTTCGTGTCTGTAAACAAACACGACTGGAATAAAAAGCTTGACGAGTGCTTATGGGCGTATAACACGACAATTCGGATGGCTACAGGAAATAAACCACTCTCCTTGGTTTACGGGAGCGAGGCAGTCCTCCCATTGTTGACTCAGATCCCCTCACTTCGAGTGTCCCTTATTTATCGGTTAACATCGGACGATAACTACCGTCGACGGCTACAAGAGTTGAAAATATTAGATGAGAAGCGTTTACAAGCTCAACAAAGCATAGAGCTCTACCAAGCGCGCATCTCTAGGGCTTTCAACAAAAAAGTCAAACAGAGAATATTCCAAGTCGACGATCTCGTCTTGGCCATTCGTAGACCAATGGTCATGACTCACAAGACCCCCGACAAATTCCAGCCTAAATGGGAGGGTATGTTCATCATCCAGACCGTATTCTCCAACGACGCGTACCGTCTCGCAAAACAAAATGGAGACTTGCTCACGATGTCCATCGACGGTAAGTTCCTCAAGAAATACTATGTCTAAATGACCCCTTCCAACTATCTCTCAGATTATGAGTTATATACCCTCTGGTATCGCTGAACTTACACTCTGACCTCAAATCTTCCAGATTGTTGAGTTATGTACCCTCAGGTACCACTGAACTTACTCTCTGACTGCTCCGAATGGATTCATATCTCATCTCCTAGTCATAACTATGAACCACCACATTAAATGCTTTTCTCCTCCAGAATTTGCCTCAAAATCTACTACCCGCACCACCAGTGCGCAGAAGGGTAGTAGGTCCATAAAACTTGTCCTAATCTATTACTCACACTATCAGTGCACAAAAAGGATAATAGGTTCACAAAATTCCCTAATAGAAAAACAACCACGTCCATATTACCTCTGAGTTGTTTTCCCATCCATCACAAATAAATCACCCAATACATAGTACTTCCACGTTGATAGCACCTCTGAGTTGTTCTGTGTACCCCTATTATGCCTACTCCTACCATGTCCTCATTATCTCTGAGTAGGAAGGCTCTATTTTGGCCCATATTTACCGTGTCTTCATTACCTCTGAGTAAATATGTTGGTTTCCTCTCCACTTATTATCAGTACTCGCATCGCCAGTACACAAAAAGGGTAATAAGTCCATAAAAATTATCCTAATCTATTACTCGCACTATCGGTGCGCCAAAGAGTAGTAGGTCCACATAATATCATTTAAATCTATTTGTTCATATTTTCAAATACAAAAAGGGGCAATAGGTCCACAAAAAATCCTCCAGTAGAATGTTCTTTATCAAACACAAATGCTATATTAGGCGCTCTAGTACAAGAACCACAAAATACTAAAAATAAAAATGGAGTGAACATACTCTGCTTATTCAAGATCAGTTACATTCATAGGACTACATCGACAGCAGAAAACAAAGAAAGGAAAAATCTGGCAATACATAGTTCGGTTCGACAGCACTTCATCTTCAAGCAGTTTTGTGGCCCTCAAAGAAAGTCATGTTTTACCGTTGAGAAGCAAACAAAGCTGTTGAATCCCCAAGGAGCTGCCTGGAGGAGGGCAAATATAGCATGCTATCCTCCCCTCCATATTACGGATGCCTTAGTCCCGCTCCCCCAAAGGACCATACCTTCAAAACATCATCCCTGATGGTGGTTTCGCCTACTTGGAGAGCCGTGAAGGCAGGACGTTCATAACGATGCTTGACCACCGTCCAACTCTCCGAGGTATAAAGGCCCTTCCTACGACCTGGGGAAAACTCTTTCGAAGCATGAAGAGTCCTGAGTTGTTTGATGTGTATGCCAAAAAGGCGTGGAGAAAACTCTTCCGAAGCATGGGGAGTTTTGAGCTGTCTGATGTAGGCGCCAGAATGTTGTATTTTCACTCTATCGCCGACACCGGTCTTGGAGAAGTTCGCTAGCCAGATACCTACAAAACACAAAAAAAAGGGAGATGGCTTAGCACAAAAAAATAAACTCTGTTATGCGGCCTAGCTAGTTATGCGGCCTAGCCAAACAGAACTCATTGGCCCAAAGTCATGAGGTCGGCTTCATGAAGCACTTATGCGGCTCAGTTATGCGACTCAGTCATAAAATACTCATGCAATCCAGTCACAAGGTATTCATGCGGCTCCAACGTGAGGCCATGATGCGGCCCAATCATACAGTGTTCATGCAGCCCAATCATAAAAGTACTCATGCGGCTCGATCATGAGGCACTTATGCGGCTCAGACATGAAGTGTCCATGTGGATCAATCTTGAAGCACTTATGCGGTTCAAGTTCGAATGAGCAGCGGTTATGCGGCCCAGCCCATGCGGCCCTATCAGAACACATGCGATCCAAATGAGATAGGACATGCACCGACCAGGCTAAAAATAAAGTACCAGTATATGACAGGCCCGAGCAAGAAATATGCGACATGGCAATTCAAAATTTCAGTCATCGTCTTCCTACCGCCCTTAATCTTGAAAGAGGATTGCACGTCGGGATGAATGGAAGGAGCGTCTGCTGCTCTCGACGAAAAAGCAAGTCCCCTCCTTTTGGCTGCCGTACCAGTCGACTTAGAAGCCTTTGGAGCCATAGCAAAAAGTATGATGAAGTTGAAAGAGAAGAAGGAAAATCTCTCTTCGAATGACCCCTATTTATAGAGTTGCTGAAAAGTGCCTATTCAGTTCTCAAGATCATTTAAGATAAAGATGACGTTTGGAGACTTTATCCCTAATAACCGTCGAGGCCTCTTCGATTCTCGAGATCATTAAAGATAATATTGACGTTTGGAGACTTTATCCCTAGTAACCGTCGGCTTTATCTCGAAAAAAGAGATCCACAACCGAATCAAGGAAATTAAATGCAGCGGTGACTACTGATAGAATGATGGGTTTCCTTGTGGCTCAGGATTTTCCGGCGGCTCAAGATCTCTCGGCAGCTCAAAAAATTCCCTGCGACTTGAAGACTCCCTGCGGCTTGACATATCCATGATTCTTATTCAAAGTATTCCAAATTTGCAATTTAAAAACTTTGAAGGGGTCATGTAGAAGCATGGAAAATATGGGGTTTATACGGATCACAATTTGTCGCATATATACTTTGGGCCAAACATGTCCGCATAAAGGAAAAGCCGCATGATAGATTCAATGCCATATGCGGCCCATCGACAACCAGCAGCAAAAGAAGATACGCGGCTAAGAGAATCAGTTCATCTGATAAAGCTGACAAATTCTGTCAAAACTAACAAAAATGACAGCTCTAACGTGAGACATCGCCCAAAAGCAGGGTTCATACGCCTTCATGCGGCCAGAAGGAGTGTCACCTAAGCCGCATGAACCTTATACGGCTTAAACATATGCGGCCCCAAAGTCTTCAACCTTCATGCGGCCAAGAGTAACTTTGATCCAAGCCCCATGAGCTTTATGCGGCCAAAATACAGAATCTATGCGGCTTAAAGCCTTAAAGCTATGTCCGGGATAAGGAAGTTTGCAACTTAAGCCGCATGAGTCCATGTGGCCCCACATGGTCGATAACTGAGAGATCTATGCGGCTTAAAATGATCCCTGCCATAGGACACATCGTGGACTGACCAAGTCCTAACCGCCCAGATTTGCTGCAACAAAATCCCAACAAATTGACAGATGTCGGCCAAAGAGTGGGTCAGCTGCACGCTGGGTGCAGCACTGTCCTGATATACCTGCCCCAACCAGGGCCCTGCTTCCAGAAGGGAGTTCTAGTTCTCAGACCTAGCTGGAGGTGAGTTTAGACCTAACCTTAGTATCCCTTTTTTTTGAGAATATTGATGCATCCCTTGCTTGTATGTTTTGATACCTTGTGATTGCCTAGTACTATAGCATGTTGGTGTAACTAGATGAGACCCCAGACTGATATTACATGCCATGACCCCATAGGTTACACTTTCCAACTATATGATTTAAATAGGTTTCTGAGACTATGATTGCTGGGGGCTTAACCTAGAAGGGGTGCGATCATCTTAATTTCGAGGACAAAATTTTTATAAGGTGGATAGGATTGTAACACCCAATTTTTCCAAAAGAGGATAATTTTAAAATTTTGTAATTATAATTATTATTTATTGATACTTATTTAATATTATAATTTTTTTAATCATTTAAAACTATTTTAAAACATGACTTATAATTTTGGTGTTTGATAGTGTAACCTTGGAGACTGGTTGACCTAGAGCCTAGTCTTATGATTTGGGTATTTTGTTTATCATTTCTAGTTTCAGGGTATTTTTGTCATTTTTGGGGTTATTTGAATTTATTAGAATTTATTTGAATTTATGGGAATTTTTAGGATTTATTTTAGAATTGTTTGAATGAGGGTTGACTAGGTTGACTTTGACTAGTTTTGACTTGGTAACCTAACCCTAGTTGAGTTTGAACTTGGTTAGATTATGAGACCCTAGGTTAAGTTAAGTTAACCATATTCTAGTTATTAGAATCAATTGAAAATAGGAATTAGAAAAGGGAATTGACTAATGGCTTGTGACTTCACAAGTCATGACTTTTGAGCCCATCGAAGCCCATAGGCCCATACCATGGAACCCTAACCCTAATTCTTGGCTGGCCACATTGATTTTTCCCTCTATTTAATGACTCCTAGAAGTTAGGGCTAGCCTCCTTTAGAAATTTTCCAAGTTTGAGAAAGAGGTAAATCCCCAACTTCATTAATTCATAGAAAATCCAAATTAACTCCTTTTTCCCTCAAACAAATTACAATAGGTTTTAATTTAGGTTTTCTTGCTGTTGGTATATTTTATTCTCAGCTTGGGACCAATTTGGAGAAGTTTGACGATCAAGAGGAACACCTCTCTTTAGAGCTTTTTAAGGATTTTGATACATAGAGGTAACTTTCTTTCTACACCATGAAATTCTAATTTTCTTGCATATTTGGAAAGTCCTAGGTCTACCCTAACTGTAGGTATGCCTAGACCTAGGTTTTGTGTCCATTTCGTGTCCTAAATGGACACGTATCAGTCCCTTTCTCTAAGTGTTTGATAAAATGCCCCAATGGGCATTTCAATTTAATTTTTAGAAAGTAAATGAATAGGAAATTAATTTTTGATGTTGCTTAAGTATTTCTTTTGGTCTGGGAGTGTTGTTGTGTCGTGTCGTATCGGATTCCACACTTGCACACGCGGGTGCGCGCGCGCGCACAGGCAGTGCGCGTGTCCTGCCACTCGGGGGTTTTTCACTTCGGATACGGCACTAGGACACGCGAAACTCGACACACACTATGGGGCAATGACTGACACCACGTGTGTCAAGTCTCACGTGTCCCCATGTCGTTTTGAGTGAGCACGAGGCTCTGTACTGGGTTTGGACTGACAGTACAGTCGGGTTTAAGTGACACTGATACGCAGTTATATCTAGGACACGTGGACACTTTAACTCAGTACAGACACCTAGACACGAGGACCTATCCTAGGCGAACCTAGGTTGGTGACCACGAGACACGAAGTGTCCTGTGTCGAGTGCACGACACGCGTGCACTCGTGCACGATACAATGGACTGAACAGTGCCTGTGCACTGTTTTGGGGTTTCTGAGAATTGAACACGTCTGTGTCGAGTGTGATAGGACACGAACTGTATGCTAGACACGTGTACACTCTAAATGATTATTACCAACCATTATTTATGCATATTAGTTTGATTTTAATTATGAATTCTCATTTACCCAATTCCTAAAAATAGTATATCAGTCCTTGTATTTCCAGATTTTAAAACATGAACTTTGTCATCTAATTAACCTATCTAAATGCTGTTAACAGATTTGTTTTAGTTCCTAAATTGATTTTCCTATATGTTATCTAGCTATGATATGAATTTGGGGTTGTATGGTTGTAAATTGATTTCAAAATGGGTTGATAATGTGTGGTGACTGAATTGGTTCAGTTTTTACTAAACTGAGTTGATGAATTGATTTCCTTTTCTTCGTAATTCCTGAGTTTAACTATAGGGACTGTTCTGTGGTGTAATGTGTATTGGTTTCCTTTTTTTTCTTCCTGTGAGGCTAACAGCCATAACTGTCACGCCCCAGAACCAGAATACTGGAGAGCGGGGACAGACATAGCCAGCTACGTATATGAAATGGAATCCATCTCACTATACGGTCACGGCTGTCTAGATACATGAGGGTTTAACTACAAGCCAGCCGTCTCTTAAGGTCATGAACAAGCCTATTGTCTCAATCACAAGCAAGTAAGTAAAAGTTACAAGATGTATGATCATTAAATACACAATAGTAAGGCATCCCAAACATCACATATTCAGCTGATCATGAAGCTAGTCGTTATAAAATGTCAAGACTAGTAAGAGTTTAGTCATACATGATCAACCCTAGGATTTGTTAATCATGTTACAGCCCGTAGGCAGACATTAAGTAAGTACAATCGAGCTAAACAGGTGCTCGTCGGCTAAACGCCACAAAAGAATATTTTCACAATAGAGTGGGAGAGCCAAAAAAATAACCCACTCGTTGCCAGGGTTCCGTCTAGTGGCCACCATCTGGCTGGAAGGTCGGTAGATCCTCTGGAGCTGCTCCAAAATCTGGCCACACAAAACCAGCTGGGTCAGACCCCAGAAAGAGAAAGTACCACAAAGGAGGCTTCACTTAGGAACTAAAACCAGCAATCAGCACAAGAGTATAAATAAAGTAAGAACTGGAAATAAAGAAAATACATCAGGATGATATACGACGAGATAACCATGAAACTATTCAGATGACCAGGTTACAACTCGTAAACCAAACAAGGACCGGGGTTGTAACCCTTCGTCTGAACAGAACTTGGAATTCTCACCATTTATCGGTAAAATAAATATAAGCATTCTGGTCATGCAGTAATCAGGATCAGGGCAAGACTAGACTGGTTAGACTCCATCCAATCATTTCACGGCCAAGCAAGAATTACGGCTTGATACTTTAACTAACTAGGGTTGTCACAAGCCAAATTACTAACAAGATGCAGTGAGATTATTCCACAGCCACAAGCCCTGCAGACCATCCAGGTTACCCGGGTTAAGAGATTTAGAATTGAATTCAGGTGGGTACATCGTCCAGGAAACGAATGTACCCATAGGTAGCTTGAAGGGTGCAACACATGACAGTGTGCTGGAAATGTGCCCTACTCGACGGCAGGCTACAGATCCCAAGGCGTGCCCAGGTAACGGGATTGCCTGTAGCTGGAAAATCTCGTCATGACTAATGTATTAATCTAGTTATTAGCCTTAGTCCATTTTGGTAGGTACTCCTGACCGTGGTACTCAGGAGTCCATGTACTAGACATGATGCAAGACAGGACTAGTTTATTTGTACAAGCACAATCGCCCACGGTGTCCAGGTCATTATACAGGTCATGTCATGTCATGTAGCCGTCGTAACAGCTATTCGAGATTATCATGTCAGGTTTATCATATCAAGTGTACTAGTCAGGAGTGCGCCACGACGGACCACTATCAGGTCATGTCAGGTTACTTGTCATGAGTGCACCACTACGGGTTACTATCGTGTCAGGCTCAGTTATCATTCCAAATATATTACATAAATTCGTGATTATCAAGTTCATAAAAAGGCGTAAGGATATAAAATGGACTTAAAAATATACAATAAGGAGTTATAAAACATGGACAATTAATAATAAATAATAGTGCATAGGGCCATTGGAAGTCATGCGGCTCAGGCATATCCGGCCAGAAAAGGGTAAGACACATGTGGCCCAATTAGGAGAGCGCATGCGGCCAGGAATTACTGGATCCCATGCGGCTAAGACAAGGGGCGCATGCGGCTGGAAGTGCAGGGGCGCATGCGGTCAGGGGGACGAGGGCGCATGCGGCTCCAAGATATTGGGCCTCATGCGGCTAGCGGAAGAGTGGGCTTCATGCGGCTGGAGGAAGCAAGTTCAGGCGGTTAGGGAATGATGGGCGCATATGCGGCTCAATTAGGAGAGAAGTCCATGCGGCCAGGAATGGGATCCAACCTATGCGGCTGAGAGTCCCATACGGCAAAGTCACTTGCCGCATGAAT
Source organism: Iris pallida (assembly GCA_029216955.1). Lineage (NCBI taxonomy): Eukaryota > Viridiplantae > Streptophyta > Magnoliopsida > Asparagales > Iridaceae > Iris > Iris pallida. The sequence continues at coordinate 13,618,073 of JANAVB010000999.1, read as the reverse complement.
TGTCATACGGCCAAGTCAAGTCCATGCGGCCAGAACTGTCGTATGAAGGCTCATGCGGCTAGGAATCACTTGCCGCATGAAGTATACATGTGGTCAAGTCTAGCACTGTTCTTCTTCTCCAAGCTTCCGAGAAGAAGAACGCCAAGAATCCATGCTTCCAAGCAACATGAAACCTTCATCCGGAGTCCAAATCTGAACTTCCATAGGTCAAAATGGGGTAGAACGAGATTCTCTACAACATAGAACCCTCAAAACTCAGAAATAACAGGATTAAGTAGATCAAAACCTAAGAAATCTGAAGATAAAGTAAACTTAGATCTAGAAGAATCTAGCCATGGAAAGTGAAAATGCTTAGTTCTAAAATAAGTTAAAATGCTGTAAGAAAGAGAGTGAAGCAATAAAATTAGAGTTCCTCCATGAAGCAAGTTGCACTTGCCTAGACCAGTCTCTCCCTCTCCCTGGTAGGTGAAGGAAGTAATGGTGGAGAAGATGATAAATGAAGAGAGAGAAAGGAGAAGGGTTAATAAATGGTAGTGGTGGTGGTAGGTAGGGGTTCACCCTTTGGTTCTTGATGAACCAAAGCAATCCCAAACCGAACCAAGCCAACACGAACCAAGAATAACCAAGCCAAACCAAACCAAGGAGATATGCAAATATAAGATAAAATACGTATACGTATCCCAAATACGTAATACGGACAACATGCATTACAACTCTACCCACCTTAAAAGAATTCCGTCCTCGGAATTTAATCAAGAGGCTAGAGGAGAAATGACAAGCTATAATAATCACAAGCAAGCTATAACTAGGCAGACAATCACTCATTCAAGCAAGGAATCGAAGGCGTGAGGCACAAGGAAGATATTATACCTCACGAGTCAAACAAATCGGGATATCGCGATCGGATATCATCCTTACGCTCCCACGTTGACTCACCCAAAGAGTGATGACCCCAAGCAACTCGAACTAACTTGATAGTCTTGTTCTTGAGTATCTTCTCCCTTCGGTCCAATATAGACACGGGCCTCTCCTCATACGAAAGGTTGGTACCAACAACCAATTCCGAATGATCCAGGATGTGGCTCGGGTCTGGGATATACCGCCGTAATTAGGATACATGGAACACGTCATGCACCTCGCTTAGGGATGGAGAAAGAGCGAGACGATAGGATACATCTCCTACTCGCTCCAGAATGTCAAACGGTCCTATATACCTAGGACTAAGCTTTCCCCGGATGCCGAAAAGAATGACGCCACGGTTAGACAAAATCCTCAGAAATACATGATCGCCGACCGAAAACTCGAGAGGGCGCCGATGAGAATCGGCCCAATGGCGCTAACGATCTTGGGCAACTCGAAGATGATCTCTGACTCTCCTGACCACCTCAACTGTTTGAGCAATCATTTCCGGACCGAGCATCTGCCTCTCTTCGACATCGTCCCAGGCTAACGGGGATCTGCACTTCCTACCATACAATGCCTCGAATGGTGCCATCTGGATACTAGTCTGGAAACTGTTGTTGTACGAGAATTCTACCAGGTACAACTGATCTTCCCACGAACCACCGAAGTCAAGTGTACAGGACCGCAACATGTCTTCAAGAGTCTGGATCGTACGCTCTGATTGGCCATCTGTCTGCGGGTGATAAGCTGAGCTGAACTGGAGATGAGTCCCCAAACTCTCTTACAAACTACGCCAAAAGTGCGACGTGAATCTTGAATCTCTGTCCGAAGTGATACTAACTGGCACTCCGTGCAACCTGACAATCTGCCTGAGGTACATCTCTGCTAACTGAGCTATCGACTGACCAACTCTGAATGGGAGAAAGTGAGCCACCTTTGTGAGCCGATCAACTATAACCCAGATAGCATCTCTACCAGCTGGGGATCTAGGTAATCCAGTCACAAAATTCATGGTCACATGCTCCCACTTCCACTCTGGAATGGACAAAGGCTGAAGAAGTCCAGCCGGTCTCTGATGTTCGGCCTTAACTTGTTGGCAAACTAAACATCGAAAGACAAACCGAGCTATCTCTCGCTTCATGCCATTCCACCAGAAGTACTGACGGATATCTCGGTACATCTTTGTACTACTAGGATGGATGAAATATTAGGAACTGTGTGCCTCTGACATGATCTTCTGTCTGATATCTCCACTAGGTACACAAAGACGATTACCATGTCGAAGTGTACCGTCTTCATGAATGCATAACTCTGGTCTTCGTCCTGCCTCACACTCTGCTCTGAGCCGCTGAAGCTTGGAATCTGTTGACTGCACCATCCGGATCCTTTTGACTATAGTAGACTGAACTTGCATACTGGCCATCAATGCCACACTGGAAGGGAGAACAACTTCTATACCCATCTTCTAAAAATCTGCTAACAGTTCTGGTTGCACTGTTAGAAAATAAACTCCGGCTCTCCTGCTCAATGCATCTGCTACAACGTTGGCCTTCCCAGGATGATAATGCAAGTTGACATCATAATCTATAAGAAGCTCCAGCCACCTCCTCTGACGCATGTTAAGATCCTTCTGAGTGAAAACATACTTCAGGCTCTTGTGGTCGGTGAAAATCTCCACCCTATCTCTATACAAATAGTGTCTCCATAACTTAAGTGCAAACACTACTGCTGCCAGCTCCAAGTCATGGGTTAGGTAATTCCTCTCATGATCACGCAGTTGTCGTGACGCATAAGCTATTATCTTCCCATGCTGTATCAGAACACATCCTAATCCTCTGCCTGAAGCATCACAATACACTGAGAATCCTCTGGTCCCATCTGGAAGCGTGAGAATAGGAGTTGTTATCAGCCCTCGCTTCAACTGCTCAAAAGAACTCTGACACTCTGCTGTCCAAGCAAACCGCACATCCTTGCGGGTCAACTGCATCAATGGCACTGAAATTTGAGCAAAATCCGAAACAAACTGCCGGTAGTAGCCGGCCAATCTAAGGAAACTGCGAACTTCTGTAACAGTGCTGGGCACTGGCCATAACTCAATAGCCATAATCTTCTGGAGATCCACTTCTACTCCTCCTCTGGTGATGATATGACCCAAGTACGAAATGCGATCGAGCCAGAACTCACATTTACTGAACTTGGCATATAATTTGTGCTCCCTGAGAGTCTGAAGAACTACACGGAGATGCTGCTCATGCTCTGCCTCACTCTTACTGTAGACCAGGATGTCATCCAAGAACACAATCACAAACTGATCCAAATAAGGCATGAAGATGCAATTTATGAGGTCCATAAATACTGCCGGTGCATTGGTCGCTCCAAAAGCATCACAAGAAACTCCCAATGCCCATACCTCGATCTAAAAACTGTCTTCGGGATGTCCTGCTCTCTGACTCTGATATGATGATATCTTGACCGTAAATCAATCTTCGAGAATACTGATGCCCCCTTGAGTTGATCAAACAAGTCATCTATCCTTGGGAGAGGATATTTGTTCTTGATTATCACTGAATTCAAGGTACGATAATCAACACATAACCTGGACGTACCATCCTTCTTTTTCACAAGAAGCATCGGGGCTCCCCAAGGCAATCTACTTGCACGAATGAATCCCTTGGTTCTAAGCTCTTCAATCATCTTGTACAATATCTCCAATTCTGTCGGTGCCATCCTATAGACTCTCTCTGACACTGGGGCTGTCCCGGGAATCAAGTCGATGGTGAACTCGATCTCCTGCTCCGGAGGCATACCTGGAAGCTCTTCTGGGAAAACATCTGGGAACTCATCCACTATCCTGGGCAACTGAACTGCCGCTACTGCCATCCGCAATACTGGAGGAGAAGGTTCAACTTCGCCTCAAGAGAATAAAAACTTCGGCTCGCCTGTAATGCTAAAAACAACCCTGCCAATGTGGCAGTCTATTCTAGCATACTAGTTCCTCAACCAATCCATCCCTAAGACCACATCATAATCGGCCATCGGGAACTCTATCAATCTAGCGGGAAACTCTCTACCGCTAACTACGATCCGACACGAGGAAAATACCCTATCGACTCCCACAAGTCCGTTACCAGTAAGTATGTTGAGCCTTACTGATAATGACTCGGGCTCCAATCCTATCCGTGTCGCGAATCGTGCAGACATAAAAGAATATGATGTACCAGAATCAAATAAAGCTGAAACTGGAAAGGAGTTGACGAGAATAGTACCTGCCACTACCTTTCTTGGTGCTAATCCTTCCTCTGGGTCATCACCATAGCCTGACATTGCCCTCGGGGTGCTGGTCCCCTCTACTGAAATCCTCGCTGCCTATTCTGACTCTGGGCCTGGGCTTGAACATGCTGCTGGGGGTTCTGCTGCTGGAACATCTGGGACTGAGGTGACAAGGGCCTCGACAATGGATACTGCTGCTGCTGGACCGGAGCTGGTCCTCTCACCGAAGAGCTAGAAAGGTTGGACGATGATGAACCACCCCTATTCGGGCAGGATCCAACCCGATGGTCCGGTGCTCCACAAGCCAGACACAATCCCTGTGCCCTGCAACATTCTGGCACCACATGGCATGGCTTTCCACAATGAGAACATCCCACTGCGAAAGACTGCTTCTGCTTCTGCTGCTGCTGCTGCTGAGGGTTCGTCGGGGTGGAATGCTGGACCGATGTTACTGAGGCCGCCCGCCTCGGAGCTCCAATAGTTAAGGCCCTGGCTGCCGGAGCTGGTGCTGAAGACTGATTCATCTGGCCATGGGATCTCTTCCGACCTCCGACCCTATCCACAATCGTCTGGAAGATATACTCATGCCTCCTAGCTGCTCTCAACACTGCATCAAAAGTCTGATGCTCAAACTGCTCGACTGCCAATAAGATCTCCAGGTGAAGTCCCTGCTGGAATCGCCGGGCTCAATCATACTCGGTTGCCACCAAAGTGGGAGCAAATAGACTGAGTCTAGAAAACTCGGCCGCATATCCGTCGACCGTCCTGCCCATCTGCTTCAGATTGGTGAACCTCGTCTGTAGATCGTATCGAGCTACAGCATCAAAATACTTGGTCTGGAATCTCTCTCTGAATACTGCCCAGGCAATGGGTGCCACTAATCCAACGTCCTGTACCGCCCACCAGCTGCGGGCAAGATCCAACAACTGCAGGCGTACCACGGCTACCTTCTCGTTCTCTAGGGTCCTGGCTGCTTCGAGAATCACCTCAGTGTCCTGAAGCCAAGCATCTGCTGCGATAGCATCTTCACTACCGTCAAAGAAGGGTGGTCCAAGCGCTTGAAGCTGTTGGCCGCGCTGTTACCCTGGTGACCGCCTCTGGTCAAAGCATCCGCCACTGCCTGTTGCAAGGCATCTCCATGACGATCTTAAGAAGCTATCAAGGTCCTGACAAGACCTACCAAAGTGCCATCATCAGGCTCGGCAGGCTGAACTGGCTGGACTGGTGGCTCTTCTCCAATAGGCTCGACTCTGGAGGCTACTCCGGAGTGCTGGGCTTGATCTCCGGGTTGCTGCTGATCCACGGGAAGTGCTCCGCCTTGCTGATCGGTAGGACCACAAAAAATGCCGCTAAAGAAGACGACATAGGGATCAATAAGGAAGGACCAAGACAGATCAATGAGACAAGCATATGATCAGGACAAGAATCCAGGGATCCAGGAGATACGAGCAGAGATCAAGGGTACATACTGATTGAGACATCTATTTGGTAAACCCTCAAATATCTTGATTTACAAGACCTGCATGGGCCACCGCTTAAACCATGTCACGCCCCAGAACCAGAATACTGGAGAGCAGGGGTAGAGGTAGCTAGCTACGTATATGAAATGGAATCCATCTCGCTATACGGTCACGGCTGTCTAGATACATGAGGGTTTAACTAGAAGCCAGCAGTCTCTTAAGGTCATGAACAAGCCTATTGTCTCAATCACAAGCAAGTAAGTAAAAGTTACAAAATGTATGATCATTAAATACACAATAGTAAGGCGTCCCAAACATCACACATTCAGCTGATCATGAAGCTAGTCGTTACAAAATGTCAAGACTAGCAAGAGTTTAGTCATACATGATCAACCCTAGGATTTGTTAATCATGTTACAGCCCGTAGGCAGACAGTAAGTAAGTACAATCGAGCTAAACAGGTGCTCGTCGGCTAAACGCCTCAAAAGAATATTTTCACAATAGAGTGGGAGAGCCAAAAAAATAACCCACTCGTTGCCAGGGTTCCATCTAGTGGCCACCATCTGGCTAGAAGGTCGGTAGATCCTCTGGAGCTGCATCAAAATCTGGCCACACAAAACCTGCTGGGTCAGACCCCAGAAAGAGCAAGTGCCACAAAGGAGGCTTCACTTAGGAACTAAAACCAACAATCAGCACAAGAGTATAAATAAAGTAAGAACTGGAAATAAAGAAAATACATCAGGATGATATACGACTAGATAACCATGGAACTATTCAGATGACCAGGTTACAACCCGTAAACCAAACAAGGACCGGGTTTGTAACCCTTCATCTGAACAGAACTTGGAATTCTTACCATTTATCGGTAAAACAAATACAAGCATTCTGGTCATGCAGTAATCAGGATCAGGGCAAGACTAGACTGGTTAGACTCCATCCAATCATTTTATGGCCAAGCAAGAATTACGGCTTGATACTTTAACTAACTAGGGTTGTCACAAGCCTAATTACTAACAAGATGCAGTGAGATTATTCTACAGCCACAAGCCCTGCAGACCATCCAGGTTACCCGGGTTAAGAGATTTAGAGTTGAATTCAGGTGGGTACATCTCCAGGAAACGAATGTACCCTTAGGTAGCTTGAAGGGTGCAACACATGACAGTGTGCTGGAAATGTGCCCTACTGGACGACATGCTACAGATCCCAAGGCGTGCCCAGGTAACGGGATTGCCTGTAGCTGGGAAATCTCGTCATGACTAATGTATTAATCTAGTTATTAGCCTTAGTCCATTTTGGTAGGTACTCCTGACCGTGGTACTCAGGAGTCCCTGTCCTAGACATGATGTAAGATAGGACTGGTTTATTTGTACAAGCACAATCGTCCACGGTGTCCAGGTCATTATACAGGTCATGTCATGTCATGTAGCCATCGCAACAGCTATTTGAGATTATCATGTCAGGTTTATCATATCAAGTGTACTAGTCAGGAGTGCGCCACGACGGACCACTATCAGATCATGTCAGGTTACTTGTCAAGAGTGCACCACTACGGGTCACTATCGTGTCAGGCTCAGTTATCATTCCAAACATATTACATAAATTCGTGATTACCAAGTTCATAAAAAGGCGTAAGGATATAAAATAGACTTAAAAATATACAAGAAGGAGTTATAGAACATGGGCAATTAATGATAAATAATAGTGCACAGGGCCATTGGAAGTCATGCGGCTTAGGCATATTCGGCCAGGAAAGGGTAAGACACATGCGGCCCAATTAGGAGAGCGCATGCGGCCAGGAATCACTGGATCCCATGTGGCTAAGACAAGGCGACGCATGCGGCTGGAAGTGCAGGGCGCATGCGGTCAGGGGGACGAGGGCGCATGCGACTCCAAGATGTTGGGCCTCATGCGGCCAGCAGAAGAGTGGGCTTCATACGGCTGGGACGAAGCAAGTTCATGCGGCTAGGGAATGATGGACGCATATGCGGCTCAATTAGGAGAGAATTCCATGCGGCCAGGAATGGGATCCAGCCTATGCGGCTGAGAGTCCCATACGGCAAAGTTACTTGCCGCATGAATTGTCATGCGGCCAAGTCAAGCCCATGCGGCCAGAACTGTCGTATGAAGGCTCATGCGGCTCGGAATCACTTGCCGCATGAAGTATTCATGCGGTCAAGTCTAGCACTGTTCTTCTTCTCCAAGCTTCCGAGAAGAAGAACACTAAGAATCCATGCTTCCAAGCTCCATGAAACATTCATCCGGAGTCCAAATCCGAACTTTCATAGGTCAAAATGGGGTAGAACGAGATTCTCTACAACATAGAACCCTCAAAACTCAGAAATAATAGGATTAAGTAGATCAAAACCCAAGAAATCTGAAGATAAAGTAAACTTAGATCTAGAAGAATCTATCCATGGAAAGTAAAAATGCCAAGTTCTAAAGTAAGTTAAAATGCTGTAAGGAAGAAAATGAAGCAATAAAATTAGAGTTCCTCCATGAAGCAAGTTGCACTTGTCTAGACCTCTCTCTCCCTCTCTCTGGTAGGTGAAGGAAGTAATGGTGGAGAAGATGATAAATGAAGAGAGAGAAAGGAGAAGGGTTAATAAATGGTAGTGGTGGTGGTAGGTAGGGGTTTACCCTTTGGTTCTTGATGAACCAAAGCAATCCCAAACCGAACCAAGCCAACCCGAACCAAGAATAACCAAGCCAAACCAAACCAAGGAGATATGAAAATACAAGATAAAATATGTATACGTATCCCAAATACGTAATACGGACAACAGGCATTATAATAACGTCACTCACCCTCACCTAAATACTACACATAGTCACACACACATGTTTATGTATTCACTCACTGCAGTCTCTCACACACCTATCTTACACATACACATGTTATGGTTCCTATTTAGACTTGTTAACCTGAAAACTAATACACATTGTCTCCTCTTTGTACACACACACTCACAAACGTTAGCTCACATGTTCAATATTTTTCAGTCCCATATTGGACTGAACGCACACACACAACACACACTTGGCCTTCCCTCTCTCTATTTACCTATGCATGTAAATATATAGTAGGTGTATATATATATATATATATATATATATATATATATATTTTTATATATATATATATATATATATATATATATATTATATATATATAGTAGGTGTATATCTATATTGTAATATATACATATATGTGACTACATGTAATAGTAAATGCCTATATGAATGTTTGAATAGGGATTTCCTATATACCTGTGTATGTATATATATGTAAATAATGTATTGTGAATATATACATTATACATGAATATCTATTTATATATGTAAATCATGTATGTATGTAATGTATACATGTAATGGATATTATATGTATATATCAATCTATGTAGTGTACCTATATATGGTTAATGTATATATAGTATTTTGAGCCTAGGTATATATATAATATATATATATGTGATGTTCCTAATGTATTGTACTATAGCCTATATGTAAAGTATCTAAATAAATAGGTATATTGATAAATAAGTTAGACTTGTTGAATGTATGTTAGTTTTATAGCATATGGCTATATTGTGATGATGTGATATAGTTAGTGTAGGCTTGTTTAGACTAGTATGGACTAGTTAGGCCTAGAATAGACTATCTAGACTTGTTTGACCTAGTTTAGACTTGTTGGACCTAGTTTGACCATAGTTGACCTAGTTTGACTTCTAGGGTTGACCAGAGTTGACCAAGAGTTGACTTTGGCCTAGATTGACCTAGACTCATGTAGAATGCATAGTAGAACTTCATTATATCATTTTAGACTTGTTGTGACTTGTGCTTTTCTGATTAGGAGCCAGACACCTCTCCTCGGACAGTACATTTCATCCGGACACTCAGATACAGGTGATACATTCTATGATCATTTCATATCATGCTTAGAATTATTTTCCTGCATTAAATTACTTTACTTGATACTGTCACGTTGGTCACACAGATTAGTACTATATGGATCCCTTCTTGAGATGTTATACCTTCAGGGAGCATCGGGTACTACATGATCTGTACGTTTCACTTACATGGCGTATCACTATGCTTCGTTATTTCTTCGATCACTTGTGACATATACTCTTATGATCATAGAGTTTTCCTTGAATCCTTATCCTATTTGTTGGGTTTCCCAGAATCCCCATTTATAGGACTACGATGTACCACCCTTCGGGGGCCGTTACATCGAATCATAACATAACCTGGTTGGATCCTTGTGTACTAATTGGGAGTACGGGGGAGTAAAAGTGGACATGTGAATAATACCCAAGTAGTATCTCATCAGAATCTTTTCGTAGTGTCTTATCAGAATCATCCTATGCCATTTACATGTCTATATTATACTCTGACTCACTAGCCACTGTTAGTTCTTTACTTATAGTAGATATTTCTATTACAGTTCACTCTCTCCCTCTCTATTTAATTACTGCATTTCCTTCAGTATCTATATCTTACTTTACTGCATGATTATATTTTCTAACCTGCTATGAACTGTTGAGATGTATTGTGCTCGCTCCTGTCCTGACTGGACCTATTAAAAATATTACAGAGGACGAGGAGGAGGCCTGTGTGGATACTTCTGCAGGACAGCTCTAGCTGACGACTTTACCCTACTGCCTAGACTAGCTTAGTTAGGCTTTATCTTACTTATGTTGTCTTGAGACTAGTAGTTAGACTTTATTTCTGTCCTTGTGATATGAGTTGTATATTCTTTCATATTCAGTAGCTGAGACCTTGTACTCTGGATATCGGCTGAGATGTTATCTTAGACTATTTGATCATATGTATTTTTTTTGAGTTCTATATCATATCGTGCTTCTTCTTCCTTAGTTGTGATTGAGTTTATTTTCTGCTATGTCACCCCCATTCGGGGAGTATAAACTGCTTAGCTTTATATTGTTAGATGTTGTGACCTAGGACAGCGTTCTACCGCCGACACTGTAGCGTAGGCTGGGCGTTGTTATGTTCTCGTACACTCACATTGGGTGCGGGTCGTGACAAAGAAAGCAATTTCTTCAAGATTTAAAGACTGCGTCAGATATTCCACGGAGTAAGGCAGAGTTGATAGCACTTTCCCGAGCCTCCACTGTCACCTCCAGAATCAAAACTAAACAATTGTACTTAGATTGTTTCCTAGGATTTCTTTCTAGGCTTTTCTTTGTACAAACGAGTTTGCAATCAATTTCAGTATTCTGTAATCCCTGTCTTTGATTTTTTTATGGCAAACAAGTGGATATTAGGATTATCGTTGCGTTATGGATAACGTAGAGTTATAGTTATATTAATAATCATAGAATTATTGCCATAATTTCACTAAATATTAGTAATTGATAAATTTAGTCTCAAAATAAATAATTATATAGCAAAAATAAACTTCAAATAGAAAATAGTATTTATAGGCCAAAAACTATATATTTATGCTTTTTTGATAAGAAGGTTTATTTTCATAATTAACTATTATTTTTATTAATAAATTTTATGGTATTAAAAACTAGATATATTAACGTCTTTTCTAATAAAATCGTAAGTTTTACTAAAATTAGTTTTTCGTATTTATATTATTAAAATGGTTATTCTTTATTGAAGGAAATAGTATTAGTAAATATTTTGTAAAGTTTTATTTAAATAAATATTAAATTAGATTTTGAATATTTCTGAGTTTAACGATATTTTTTATTAAAATGATTTACGATAAAACCGCTACTATTTTAATAATATTCTAAAAATATATTAATTTCTGCTCTATTTATAAAATAATAATAAAATAGTTTTACTAAATTATTTTATATAATTAAGTTATTATTTCTCAAATAAAAAGGACAATGTTTATAATTAAACGTAGATATTAAAGAACATATGGCAACTCTAGAGGGGGTGAATAGAGTTTATAGCGATAATAGCCAATTAAAAATTAAACTCTTTCACAAGCTGAAAGTAATCAGAGTAAATGCGAAAATAAATAAGGAGCAAGAAAGCATACGCAAACACAGCCGATTTTTAACCTGGTTTCCCTTGTGGAGGACTAGTCCAGGCCTGAGAACTTTAGCTCAGGATTAAATCCACTATTTGTGAAATAGTAGTTACACCCCGTGCCTTTTCTTTAGAAGAGCACGTCAACTTCTTACAAAGATCGCAGTGGCGATGCTTGGAATTTTCCAAGCGACTTCTTGAACTCTTGCACAAACTCCTGACTGAAAAGTACTGAGCACTTGAGGCTTAGGGAGCTTGTGGCTAGTAGATGAAGAAGGGTATGGCTTGTATGGAGCTTTTAGAGAGAAGAGAAGAGAAGATTGGATGAAATGAAAATGAGAGAATTCATGGCCTATTTATAGGATATCAGGTAGGCCGAATTCGGCCAGAATTCTGGTTGAAATTTTAAAAAAATTGTCCGTTGGACAACTTGCAACCAGCCAACCCTAAAAATTAGGTTGTTGATTTTTAGGAGGCAGAGTTCGGCCCGAACTCTATATGGAGGCAGAGTTCGGCCCGAACTCTATCTCCAGAGCACATAATGGGTCATGGGTCCAATTGGCTTATTTTGATATGTGTGGAGCTATTAGATTTGGGTATGGTTATAGGCTAAGTCTCAGATGCTCAGTACAGCTCAGTTTACATAAGTCTAGACTCAATAAAATTATAAAAAATACTGACTCAAAATAACTTGCATTACAAATCCGAGCTATCGTCTGACTTGTACTGGAAGTAGTCTTCATGTGTCGTATTGAATTATCACAAGTATCATGTAGTCAATTCTATCAATCTTTGGTTGACTGTGATTTTGTGTCAAAAATCTCTCCTATATTGATAATTGACAAAATGATAGTTGTATATTCAATATTCATACCTAGGCACATTTAAGAGAAATGGCATAGCTCCCCCGTAATCAGTGCCGAGCTAGCAATAGCTCCCCCGTGAACATTGCTTTCAATCCTGTTGGCCTGATAAAAATATTCTCCCCAAAGCACAGATACAGATACAGAAAGAAAATAGAATATACCAAAATTTCTCCCCTTTTGGCATTTAGCAATAAACTATAAGCAAATATGAATTGGCAAGCACACAAAAAGGTAATAGATGAAACTGCATAGATACTGATAAAACTACTGAATGTCTCAAAAGCCACACATAATAAGTCTAATACAACCAAAGTGCATAAAAATATAAGCTATGATCCTCAGTAGCAGCAGCAAGTAGAAGTTCATATCTATCATCGAGCTCATGAAGGCCCAACATCGTCGGATGGATCAGTAAAGGAACGACGAGGGTCCACGAAGGTCGCATCTGGATCCAAGTAGCGAATAACCCAAGGGTCATCGATATGATACCCTTCACGACTAGGGTCCCGCTCCATAGGGATAGGCATTGAAGGATGGCGAGACATGGAGTACCGAATATCATGCAGTGAGTTGCTAATGGCACTCATCTGCAAGGTAGTCCGATAATCAAGCTGAGTCCAGCGATCATCCTCCAAGGTAAAACGATCGCGGAGCATAGTCTAGAGGGACTCAAGAGTGGCAGGAGGAGGAGGAGGATCCTGTCCCAGAGGAGGGGCATCTGGCTCATCGTCAGAGTGCTCGGACACAACAGGTGAGCCAACTGCTGCCTAAAGTCTCCGTGCCTTAGAGAGGAAGGCAGGGGCAGGTAAGAACTGGCACTCATCAAGAGGTATACGAAAAGCATGAAAGACCATAGGAAGATACAAGGCATAAACCAAGGATCTTGGTTTCTTCCTAGAATTAATCATCCAGTCCATCATGGTACGTGGAAGATTAAATGGAACATGAAAGTGGAGGTGATATAAGGCCGAGATTTCAAAGTAGGTGACTTCATCGGTGGATCCTGCTTTGGGCAAAATAGTGTTAAAGATAATCCGATGAAGTTCATAAAAATAGGGATTGAGATACTTGGCCAAAAGCTTGCGAGGACGTGTATTAGGAGTACACAAGTCGTCCTTGAAGCTTTTAAGTGAAGACCCATCGGGAAATTGAAACGATCGAGCTTCAACAAGCTTTTCCCATGAGTTTGGCTCTTGGAGTTCAAGGTGTTCGGCCAAATCGAAATCATCAAACGAGATGTCAATGCCCGCAACCCATGAGTAAATATGTGTATCATCATGAGTTAGGTTGCAGTAGAACATTTGAATAGTATTACGATAAATGATCGAGTTGGTTGTGACAAGTTCGTCAAGGCAAAGATCATAAAAAAGTGCATCATATTGATAGAAAATAGTAAAATTGATAGGATGACCCGCAAACACCGGACGTGTCCGAAAATTACTAAACCATTCATTTGACGCGTCAAGTGATACAAATATTCGGTCGTCAAATGTGTTTGGGTCAAGTAGACGAGGCGGGTTGAACAACGGATGGATAGGTGGTTATTGTTCAACGGGCGGTTTACCACGAGGTGGAGCATTCGAAGAGGATGCTCCCTCGGTTCGAAGCTCTTCCCGCGATTGAACAATCGTGGAGCCATAAAAAATAATAAAGACAATAGAGAAAATTGAGATGGAGAGGAGTGTTGAGATATGCCTCAATGTAATGAAGAACAATGAAGAAGAATGATGAGGGAAGCCTTCTCCTTGAGTTTAGAGAAGAGATAAGCTCTAGGGAGGAAGAACTAGGGATAGGGTTTGAGAAAAATATGTTTGGAGAAGTGGAAAAGGTGGCAATGGAGGAGAAAGAAGAGGAGAGCCCGAATATATGTGAAAGGGTTCCAATGGTCGGAACAAATATGGGCCATTGGATCACCTTATGATCAGCGGCTGAGGCTGCTCCCTGTTTTGGAACAGTCAGGCCGAATTCGGCCCGAACTCTGTATAAGGCAGAGTTCGGCCCGAATTCCGGATCCTGGGAACAGAATAGGAATCAGGCTGAAAAATGATTCTAAGTTAAAAAAAATGATTAAGTGAGAGAGACCAAAGGAAAAGTACATATACAAGATTAAAAAAAAATCTAAGTTGAAAAATTCCAGAAAGTTGATTTCGAAGCAAAGTGAAGTTGGAAAATTTGTATTTCAGCATGTGATAAATAAAATTGAACCATGTAATAAACAAGGAATTATGCCATAATTCAATATTTTGATGTTGCCATGGGTTAGCTGCAGGGGCCAGATCCTAGCTAGCGGTAGTCCTGAGGACTAGTGCACCGTGTCGCTTAGGCTTTTATGTCTTGTTGTCAGAAGGGTCCTTTCGGGGTGTACCCATAGCAATTTCATCCTAAAAGAATCAAGACATACTCGATATTTATGCAGGTTTATTTTAATTAATAACAACTTCGTCCAAAATTCCAAGTTCACGACAGAGAAAATTGAAGCGCTCTTCGGATAATAGTTTTGTAAAGAAATCTGCTAGCTGATGATCAGTGTCAATAAATACTAAATTAATAGTGCCATTTTGCTGATGATCACGCAAAAAGTGGTGAAGTATTTTAATGTGTTTCGTGCGTGAGTGACATATGGGGTTCTTAGTGAGATTTATAGCACTAGTGTTGTCACAAAAGATTAGAATGTGCATAAAAGATAGGTTGTAGTCTTCAAGGGTTTGCTTCATCCACAGAATTTGTGCACAACAACGCCCAACTGCGATGTATTCAGCTTCTATTATGGATAGTGCGACAGAATTCTGCTTCTTCCTAAACCAAGAGACAAAAGCCTTTCCTAATAAATGACACGTACCGCTCGTACTTTTACGGTCGATCTTGCATCCGACGAAATCAGCATCAGAGTAACTGATGAGGTCAAATGACGTTGACTTGGGATACCATAGGCCCACTGTAACCGTACCCTTAAGGTATCGAAAGATACGCTTAACAGCAGTCATGTGTGATTCCTTAGGATTTGCTTGATATATAGCACAGGCAAACGCTAAACATAATATCAGGGCGACTAGCAGTTAAATAGAGTAGACTGTCTATTATACCTCGATACTTACGTTGATCCATAGGTTTGCTGCTTTCATATGGTTCTAGTTTAGTTGTAGTAGCCATTGGAGTGCTGATTGGTTTGACGTTGTCAAGGTTGAATTTCTTCAGCATGTCCTTTGTATACTTTGACTGACAGATAAAAGTTCCATTTGACATTTGTTTGACTTGCAGTCCAAGAAAGTAGTTGAGCTCCCCCATCATGCTCATCTCAAACTCGGTCTGCATACACTTGACAAAATCTTGACAGAGGGTTTCATCAGTAGAACCAAATATAATATCTTCTACATATATTTGCACTAAGAGAATAGTGTCTTTGAAAGATTTTATGAAAAGTGTGGTGTCAATTTTCTCTTTTGAAAAACCTTTCTCAAGCAAGAAATTGCTTAGCCGTTCATACCAAGCTCTATGGGCTTGTTTGAGGCCACATAACGTTTTCTTTAGCTTGAAAACATGGTCAGGAAATTTATGATTTTCAAAACCAGGGGGTTGTTTTACATAAACTTCCTCCTTAATAAATTCATTCAAGAAAGCACTTTTAACATCCATTTGAAATAATTTGAAATTTTAAAAATTTGCAAATACACAAAGCATCCGAATGTATTTCAATCTCGCAACAGGAGCATACATCTCATCGTAGTCGATACCTTCCTCTTGGTTGTATCATTGGGCTACTAGACGAGCTTTGTTGCGTGTAACTGAACCATCTTCATTTACTTTGTTTCTAAAAATCCATTTAGTACCAATAATCGAGTGATTTGCCGGTCTACGAACGAGGTCCCATACTTGGCTCCTCTCGAATTGGTTGAGTTCATCTTGCATAGTAGAAATCCAAAATTCATCATTAAAAGCTTCTAAAATGTTTTTTGGCTCAATTTGTGAAATGAAGGCAGTGCTAGCAATAGAGTCTCTTAATGATGATCTAGTAGTTACTCCACGTGAAACCTCACCTATTACCAAATTTTCTTGATGTGACGGCTTGAAAGAGAATTTCTTAGGCAAGCCCTCCAGAGAATTGGTTTCGGTGGTAGTATTTATTGGAGTAGAAGTTGATGGCTCAATATCATCATCAAGAGTAGCTGCTGCACTGTTATCTTCATCAAAAGTCACATTGGTAACTCTTCTACAATTAATGAGCGTTTGTTAAATACTCTATATCCCTTACTCTTAGCAGCATAGCCAAGGAAAATACCATCGTCAGCTTTGGCATCAAATTTGCCTAAGTTGTCTTTGGTGTTAAGGATAAAACATCTACAACCAAAAACTCTAAAATAAGAAACATTTGGAGTTCTTCCAAACCAAAGCCCATAGGGTATTTTTTTCGTAATAGGACGAATAAGCACCCTATTTAAAATGTGGCATGCTGTACTGACAGCTTCAGCCCAAAAGTATTTCGAAAGTAAAAACTTGTTCAACATGACTCTAGCCATATCGCCAAGAGTCCTATTCTTCCGCTCCACCATTGACAACTATCCTGGCGGGCTTTTTGTAACCATCGGTGACGATAGTCCACAGGTCAAAGTCTAGCAACTTGAGATAAAAGCTCATCCTTATTTTCCAATAGGTGTAGTTAGTTCCGTCAAGTAGGGGAGGCCAATGAGTAGACTGCCCTTCACCGTGATTGGAAATCAAGGATTGTGTGGTTGCCATGGATCAGCTCTAGGATGTTAGTCCTTGTTGAGAGAACAGAGCTCTGATACCAATTAAAGAACATATGGCAACTCTAGAGGGGGGTGAATAGAGTTTATAGCGATAATAGCCAATTAAAAATTAAACTCTTTCACAAGCTGAAAGTAATCAGAGTAAATGCGGAAATAAATAAGGAGCAAGAAAGCATACGCAAACACAGCCGATTTTTAACCTGGTTTCCCTCGTGGAGGACTAGTCCAGGCCTGAGAACTCAAGCTCAGGATTAAATCCACTATTTATGAAATAGTAGTTACACCCCGTGACTTTTCTTCAAAAGAGCACGTCAACTTCTTACAAAGATCGCAGTGGCGATGCTTGAAATTTTCTAAACGACTTCTTGAACTCTTGCACAAACTCCTAACTGAAAAGTACTGAGCACTTGAGGCTTAGGGAGCTTGTGGCTAGTAGATGAAGAAGGGTATGGCTTGTATGGAGCTTTTAGAGAGAAGAGAAGAGAAGATTGGATGAAATAAAATTGAGAGAATTCATGGCCTATTTATAGGATATCAGGTAGGCAGAATTCGGCCATAATTCTGGTTGGAATTTTCAAAAATTTGGCCGTTGGACAACTTGCAACCAGCCAACCCTAAAAATTAGGGTGCTGATTTTTAGGAGGCAGAGTTCGGCCCGAACTCTGTGTGGAGGCAGAGTTCGGCCCGAACTCTGTCTCCAGAGCACAGAATGGGTCATGGGTCCAATTGGCTTATTTGGATATGTGTGGAGCTATTGGATTTGGGTATGGTTATAGGCTAAGGCTCAGATGCCCAGTACAGCTCAGTTTACATTAGTCTAGACTCAATAAAATTATAAAAAATACAGACTCAATATGACTTGTATTACAAATCCGAGCTGTCCTCTGACTTGTACTGGAAGTAGTCTTCATGTGTCGTATTGAATTATCACAAGTATCATGTAGTCAATTCTATCAATATTTGGTTGACTGTGATTTTGTGTCAACAGATATGTTTAGTGGCTTTATTAGCTAACCTTTGGAATAAGTTCTAAGAACGGATTATAATTAATGTAGGTTCAGATCCCGGCCCTAACTGATACTTTCCTGTCGTTACCTTTCATACCGAAGAACATCCAAGACAAGTTTTATATCATTCATGTCAATGTTTTACTTAATAATTAAATGAGCTGCATCAGTAGGATCATATATATTGTAGCGACACTGATTCACGGTAGATCCCTTTCGGACTCCATATTGATTGATTGATTGACTCATTGACTCGAGAATTGATTGGTGGAGTAGTATAACATCTGTGACCAAAGCCATTGTTATCGAATATTGTCTCTCTCGCGCTAACCCCTACCACACAGGGGGTTGAGCCGTACCGTATACTATCATTAGCTAAAATGCTTTACACATTGCCTCTACCAGCCGGTCACAAATATGTTATATACTCAAAAACACTATTGACTCATTGTAGATTGTATCATTGTAGCTTATGAGATTACTACTGCCGTCTCACAACGGTGCAGGCTGGGCCTGATCCTACCGGACCCAGTATATTGGGATCAGATCGTGACATATTTTTAGTGGTGGCCCATGCAGGTCAGTTCTATAAATTGGTCTAGTCAACTTAGTCTAAACCAGCATACAGTCCTGCAATCGGACCTAGGTCTAGGAATGACTCTAGGAAAACAGACTCTAGAAACAACTAGAATACCTAGATTATATTCACAATGTTACAACATAGGGTCGAAATTGACTATTTAAATATCTATTTTTGCTTGCTTATAGTCCTATAGGCTACCTTGCTTATGTTTGTACCAAAACCTTTCAGAAGATGGCAAAAGGGAAGACGACTCGCTTTGGGCCTACCGACGAAGAGGTTTCTTCCTCCGAGAATACCCCTACTCAGCTCGATCAGACCCCTCTCCGACGCAGCCCAACACCCGTTCTCCTGCTGCACGGACTCCCCGTGCTGCATATACCTCCACTATGCATGTAGCTGTACCGATTCCCCCGAGGGCCACACTATCAATTGTTGACGTGAATCCTCCAACTGCTCCACCAGTGTCAGTGGACCCCGCCGAGCGCGTAGGCCTGCTGCGAGGAGTACTTGAGGCCCAGAGGGCTCAAGCGGAAGCAAATCGCGAACAGACCACGATTATGAGGGAGGGTATGGAGAATGCCCATAATGTAGCTATGGCAGCGCTGGACTAATCATAGAAGGAACGGAGGCCTCCCAAGATAAGATGGGTATAATTAATAATTTTAATGTTTCATTGGAGAAATATAATCTGACTGGCAGCTTATTATTCAGGAAAAAGTGGAGAATATTAAAAGTTTCAAGAAGATGGATCGCGGCCTTTCAAGGGAACCGAAGGCCTCATATACGCGGACCAATGGTTGGACGACATGGAGCGACTCCTCAGCGTCGCTCGAATCCCAGCTAACCTTATGGTCGAGGCTGTAGCCCTACAGCTTTGGGATCTGGCCAGCATATGGTACAAGAACTAGCCTAGATTTCAGACTAAAGAAACCTCTTGGCATTCCTTCAAGAAGCAGTTCAAGAGGAAGTTCTTCCCGAAAGCTGCCCTAGAAGCCATAAGAATGCAGTTTTATGACTTGAAGCAAGGGGATCGTACCATAAAGGAGTATGCAGTCGTGTCAACCAGCTCGACAGGTTTGTATCCCGTTTAGTAGCAGACCCGGTAGAGCGTGCCCAGAAGTTTCGACACGGACTGCGAGAAGAGATTCGCACCATGGTTGTCGCTAATAGAGCAAGGACATACGACAAGATGCTGAAGGTGGCCCGAGATGTGGAGGCCATCTCGTCTATCCGATCCAAGAGAGAGCACCCAGGATCCAGCAGCAACCACTAGGTAACTTCAAGAGGCCTAACAACAACAACAGGTCCTCTCACCATCAATATCAACGGTAGCATAAAGAACCCAGCAGGACGAATCAAAGACATCCAACTGCACCTACTGTAAGAGGCCCGGGCACGCATCGGAGATCTGTAGGAGGAAGCTAGGACACTGTCTTACTTGTGTGTCTGCCACCCATCAGGTTAAGGACTGTCCCACTGTGTTTAAGAAAACTGGAGCTGTGCAGCAGAAAGGTCCACTACCTACCCGGCAGCCGTGCTACAACCAGCACAGGGCTGGGCAAGCTTTTGCCTTGGTCGTTGAGGAGCCAGATACAGAGCCGAAGACTGAAGGAGATATCATCACAGGGGTTATTTTATTACTTTCGTATCCAGCTTTAGCTTTATTTGATTTTGGAGCATCATACAGTTTTATATCATCGAACTTCGTTACTGTATACCATATAGATGTAGGGTGTAGTAAGATGATCTGTAGAGTAATGACCGGAGGGGGATCTATCCCTATCATAGAGACTTGCACCTGCCCTATCACTATCTCGGGTCACACCTTCCTAGCACCCCTTCTAGTTATGCCTCTCCCTAACTACGATGTAGTCTTGGGAATGGACTGGCTGAGCATGCAACACGCCCTAATAGACTATCATCAAAATTATATTATCTTTAGTCTACCTGGAGGACCTAAGTTTGATGTAGCTCGAGCACCAAAGAGCATGGGGTGTGTCTCCTACACCTTCATCATAGAAGTTTTCGGACCTCCTCATCCCCTGATAGCAGAATTCCTAGATGTCTTCGTCGACAACCTTCCTGGATTACCTCCTGATCGAGATGTGGAGTTCACTATCGATCCAGTACCTGGCTTTTTCTCTATTTCACAGAGAATCTACATAGTCAACCCCAAGGAGGCTAAGAAGATGAAGGACCATATTGATGAGCTCAAGGCCAAAGGATTTATTAAAGATGGAGCTTCATCCCGGGGGTCACTAGTTTTGTTCGTACATAAGAAGGAGGGAGCCGTACAGATGTGCAAAGATTATCGGGTATTGAACAATATCACCATCAAGAACAAGTACCCTCTGGCCAGGATCAATGACCTTTTCGATCAGCCGAGTGGAGCGAAGGTTTTCTCGAAGATTGACCTCAAGTCGGGATATCACCAGGTTAAAGTACGAGAGGAGAATATTCTGAAGACGGCATTCAACACCAAGTATGGACAATATGAGTTCTTGGTCATGCCCTTTATACTTACAAATGCCCCAGCCGTGTTCATGAATCTCATGAACAAGGTCTTCCATGAGTACCTTAACCAGTTTGTCGTTGTCTTTATTGACGACATTCTGATCTACTCGAAGTCCCAAGAAGAGCATGAAAAGCACTTGAGGATAGTCTTAGAGACCTTAAGGACAGAGAAGTTATATGGTAAGTTGTCCAAGTGTGAGTTTTTCTTAGATAAAGTAGATTTTCTTGGCCATATTGTCACAGGAGAAAGGGTATCTGTGGATCCCAAGAAGATAGCAACAGTGGAGTCTTGGACAACCCTTAGTTCAGTTGTAGATATCAGAAGCTTCTTAGGCTTACAGGGTATTACAATAAGTTCGTGAAGGACTTCGCAAGGATTGCTGAGCCTATGACGAAGCTAACCAGGAAGAACAAATCAGCCAAGTCAAAATGGCTATTTAAAGCACTTAAAGAACACAAAAAGCGGACCAACAAAGGCACGTCATGCAAAAGGATGCGCTGGTCAGACACCGCACATCCTACAGACGCACCCGTCATTTCCAAAGCACCCCGTAAGGATGCACCCAACGAAGCATAGATCCATGCGTCCTAATCATCATGGACCCATATCCCCATTCTGGCTCGTCACCCATCAAGCAATTAATGCTCAAGTGACAGAGTTGGCAGTACGTCCCCCGAGGACTGGTTCGTGACTCCTGAAGGTTATGAGCCAAAGTCTTCTCATGCGCCCAATCCCAGACACATCCTACCAGATCACTCTCCACCAAATCCAAGATCTTTGAGCCACGGGCATGCGCCACGTGTCCTTTGACTAAATTCAGCCTATGAACGGGTGCTAATCACCCAAGATCACAGCAACAAAAATATCCTCTCCCCTGTTACGTGTCATCCCACAAAAGCAGCATGTAGGATTCAACCCATAAATGATGGCGCATCATCCATGCGCCTCCCGCAGCTTCAACCACGTGGCATCCCAACGTATAGGCGCATCCTTCATATGCGCGCATGAGCAGCCAGCCTGCAAGCTATAAATAGAGGGATCATCTCCTTCTTACACACATACAGAGACACACCGACGGACAGAGACCTACATACACAGTAAGAGAAGCAGATACAGACACTCAACGTCTTCTTCCTCTCCACAGGCTCCAGCACCCAGAGCAACTTAGACCTTCAGAGAACCGAGAACCGTCGTCAGATCGTCAACGGAGTCAACGCATTACCACTCGCTCAATCGACACAGGGACCCAGATAAACAAAAGTGTTCTCCTAGGACTGCATCTAAGTCCTACATTGTAACACTATTCTATTTGTAATTGAAATTGCAATAAAATTTTTTTAATGCAAACTAGCTGGCGACTCTGCTGGGGACCTCTTTCTCCTCCACCGAGAAAGCTGTATCGTAATCCGATGACGTGAAGGTAGGCTCCTCCCGCAAGACGCTGGTCGTATGCCTCAATCAACAGGCGTATGAGGAGTTAATCTCTGAAGGCAACGCAAGTCCTTCGAAGCGGCTGCCAAAGCCGAAGAAGACTCACCAAGTCTGGGTACGCAAGGTCTAGGCCCCTCGAACCACCACTGAAGGGGATACGCCGATGCCGTCTACCCTTCTCGCTGACGTCCTCAGCGGCCAGGATGCGCCCATCGGTGTAGCGTATCTCTCGAGAAAGCCTGGTACTGACCACATTCCCTAGCCATCTTCTTCTCAGACAAGGAAGATGCGCCAACGGAGCAGGGGCGCATCTAACGCCCTGTGCAGTAACTCTGATGCGCCACAGAAGGCTTCTGTCTTTGACAGACTCACTCGCTATCATGGCAAAAAGAATTTGGACTCAGAGTACTATGCACCCCAGCGGGCTGGTACGAAGAAGTCCAAGGCAGCACGGACCATGTGCCGCAAACATGCTAAACCGGTAGCAAACCAGAAGCATGCGCTCACAATCATGAGCGCTGCTGATGGTAAGCTATATAAGGTCGACTCGGGTGCTTCTGTGCCAGAAACGAGCTAACCTTCAAAGTCCTTGCCGCACTTGGACGCATCTGTTGCGTTCATAACCAAGTCGAGCAAGGCAAACTCTGTGGTCTTGAACCCCAGCGCCTACATAGGATGTGCGTCTGTGTCTGGTTCAAGTCACTGTAAATGTTGTACCCCCACTACTGATCTTAGCGCACCTTCTGCGTTGGTTCAAGGGACGCAGCATTCACCTGACCACCTCGGCGCTTGGCCTCGCCATGCGTCTGATGGGTTATGAAGGTGGCACTCTCACTTGACCACCCAGGCGCTTGGCCTTGCCATACGCCTGATGGGGGTGCGAAGGTGGCACTCTCCCCCAATGATTTGCATAATGTGATCAGTCACAAGCGCCGATCAGGAGAGTCAACTGAAAAGCACAATGCGCCCCTCATAGGGCTCACATGTGCTGTAGTCACCATCAACTGTTGTTGCAAAACAATAGTCCTACCATCAAGGCAGTCGGTGTTCCAGCAACTGCGATCATCAATACCTCTCCAACATCGCCTCGGAAAGAAGGTGTCAACTAAAGTGGAGCCAAAACTACAGGTTGCTTCTTGTAACGTAGTCTCCAACTCCCCATCAATTTGGAAGGCAACTGGCAGCTCCTCGACTTTGTCCTCATCCAAGAGCCAGCCGAAGAAGACTAAGACGACTGTCCCGTCCTTAGGAGTGTGTGAGGGCACTCGGGAGAGAAAGAAGATCCCAGAAGAAGCTGGGGCTAGTCAAGCCCCTGTGGATCTTCATCATGGAGACAAAGTCAGCCTCCCGGACATAGTTGGGGGTAGTCAAGCCCCTGTGGATCTTCATCCTGGAGACGAAGTTAGCCTCCCGGACATAGCTGGGGGTAGTCAAGCCCCTGTGGATCTTCATCCTGGAGACGAGGTCAGCCTCTCGAATATAGCTGGGATAGTCAAGCCCCAGTGGATCTTCATCCTCGAGACGAAGTCAACCTCCTGGACATAGCTGGGGGTAGTCAGGCCCTTGCTGATACTTTTTCCGAAGACGAAGGTGTCCTCCAGAACATAGCTGGAGGTAGCCAAGATGAAGCTCCAGAGGAAGTTCCTCTTCTACAAGAGAGCGAGGCCGAAAGCGAAGCCTCAACCGATCCATCCACTTCCAATCGCGTCATGACGGTCTACATCACCGGAGCTGGTGATGCGTAGTCAGATGCGCCGCCAGCAGATCTCGTCTAGTGCATGGATACCTTAGAGGGAGGACTCAAAACCCTCTCTGCCTCCGTGCAAACACTGACTCAAGCAGTGTTTAAGATACGGTCAGCTTTGGCAAGGGCACCGTCTACTGGTCCTGATCCAAGGGCCAATGGAGAATCAAGTGTACCCCTTCAACGGGTATCCTTGGATACAGATCGTCGTGAAGCACCTCGGACGTCAGAGCCATCAAATGCTCAACTCCAGGCTGTACCGCCTTCCCCGACTCCCGGCTCCACGGAAGACGTGGTTGAGATGATCAGGGACTTGTACGAGCACTTTGAGTCCAAGAACAGACAAGAGGAGAGCCAGAAGATGGGGATCCCACTACCATACCCCTTGAATGGAATAAAGTGGTTTATCCTCCCAAGTATAAACCACAAACATTGACGCCATACGATGGGAAGGACTCTCCATGCCACTATCTGACGTACTTCCAGTCTCAAACGGGACATCTCCCGAAGGAAGATGTACTATTTACCTGCATATTTGTCGGGGCATTGAAAGGAGTGGCTTACGACTGGTACTGCAGTCTTTCCGACAACTCTATATTTTCTTTCGACGATTTGACACGTCTTTTCCTCGATCATTTCTACGATGGAGGAAAGGACATGACAATGGCATCCCTTATAGAGATACGTCAGAAGGAGAAGGAAACAGTTCGAACATTCATCGAACGATTCCGACAAGCCTGCTTCAGATTGCCCCCGGGCATGCCAGAACATACACTCCTCTCCTCCTGTAGCATGAACATGCTGCCTACGATCAAACTCTTGCTCAACTCCACTCCTCCTTCCGACTAGAGTTCATTGATCATCGAGGCCGAAGCAGCAGAAAAGAAGGCGTCCAATGCTCGTCTTCTAGGAGTCAATTTTCCTGTCTTTGAGGACAAGGAAAAATGGCCTGTAGCCAACAACCCTGGACGAGAGACGAAGGAGAAGCAGGCATTGATTGTCAATGCCTCCAAAGGTACATCAGCACCTACATAGAAGCCTACAGCCAAAGTAGGTTTATTCTTTCAACAATGAAGACACCTTGCAACTTTTTGAGATATTAAAGCAGGGAGACAAGATCAAGCTACCAGACCCGAAGCATTCTGACGAGGTTGGAAGAGTGGACAATCCGAGGTACTGTCACTACCATCGGTTTGTCGGACATCTAACTAAGGACTGCTACGTTCTCAAGAACTACATCCAGCGCATGATCAATGCGGATGTCATCTCCGTCGACTACGAGGAGAAAACGGTCTCGACCAACCTGGTGTCACTCTAATTTGGCACCTTGCCGCCAACCACAACACAAGATGGCGTCGTCCCTATGCCAAAGGCGACAATGGAGGTAGTTAACCTACCACCTACTCGTGACAACGTGAGTGGACTCATCCCACTCACTATATCTCGGGGAGAGGTCTTATGGGTTCACCCTGAGCTCGTCTCTGAAGTTACTCAACCGGAAGTACGCTCTGCCTCCAAAACCAAGGGCAGGAAGATCAAGTCTTGCCGTATGGTCTCTTCCTCTGCGGAAGAGGCACTTTCTGTACAGACGCGTTTACATCAGAACGCCCAACCTGACGAAGCTGTCGTCGAGGCGGTGCCTCTCTGTAACGTCCCTGCTGCCCAGAAAGAGGGCCCATCCAGGCCTCCAGCAGCCAATAAACAGAAGCATGTAGAGGCCCGTTTCGACAAGCTTTTTTAAAAAGAGAATGCTTCGGGGCTAGCCAAGCCCCACAACTTTGATATACTGGAACAAATTGCCAGTACTCCTGCCCGTCTATCTCTGTTTGAGCTTCTTCGTCTTTCCAAGGACACTCGTGAAGCTCTCTATGAAGCCTTGAAGGATGTTGAATCCTTCATCAGTCAGGTCAAGCAGCCTGAGAATACCCCGACCACATGTGCGCACTGCCATTGTGCGGATGAAGTTATCCCCAACATGACTTTCACCCAACAAGACATGATACTCAAGCACAACTGACACAACAGGCCACTGTATTATACAGGGTATGTCGGTTCCGTCAAGGTGAAGCGGATTCAGATCGATCCAGGGTCTTCCCTCAGCACCATCCCGAAGACGCTGCTCTCAACAATGGAGATCCCAATGTACCGTCTGGCGCCTTCCAACACTACATTCAGCGGTTTCAATGCTAGCAAAAGTGAACCGTTGGGTAAAATACAGCTGAAATGTCATATCGGAAACCTCTGAACCGAGGTAACTTGCTATATCGTGGACGCTGACGTCAACTACAACCTTCTACTGGGTCGTTCGTGGCTGCATGAGTACATGGTGCTGCCATCTATACTCCACCAATATATAAAGTACGTGTCAACCAACGACATCATCCGGACAGAGTTTGCGGACATTGACCCTTTCAAGGGAGTCGAAGCCTACTTCACTGATTCTACCCTGTACAAGTCGCCGACGAAGGGGAAGCCAATGATACTGACGATGAAGCATAAACGGCAGGAGAGCCAGACATGGAGCCAGAGATGATTCCCGACGCTCCTTTGAAAATTTGACTCAAAGGGAAACTGTCTCAGATGCAGCCTCCCATGACCATCAAGCTACTTGGAAAAGCACCAACTGCTCTAGATAGAACACCTACTGAAGCTTCCTTAAAAATACGGCTCAAAGGAAAGCCGCCTCAAACATCGGCTCCCCTTGTGGCAAAACTACAGGGGAAGGCACCAATCACTGAAGGCGCAGTTGAGGCACCTCTGAAGGTGCGTCTTAAAGGCAAGCCTCTGCAATCATCCGTCTCATCCAAGATGTCGGAGAAGGCCCACATAGCCCTCTCGGACCCCAAGGTCAAAGCTGTGGTGGACTCTCCCGAACCAACCCCAGTACTCACATATGAAGAGCTAGGGAAATACATATCTGCTGATGTAGATGCATCCTCTCTGGACAATATAATCCCGCGGGATAAAATCTCGTGTTTCATCAATAATAGAGTGTCTTTTAATTATTCTAGTCTTCCACATTGGAATATCATGTATACATTAGATAACGCTCTATGGTCGTTGCAAACACAAATAACAATAATCAATCATGTAAATCGAGTAGTCCCGTCCCAAAGGGTCTGTTTCGCAGTCCCACCGCGAAATCGAGACGAAGAATCCTTTATCTTCGGCAAAGTTGAGCGTCATCAAGACCTCCCGCCACTCGAGCAAGAACTAGATACCGGCAGAATACAAGTCTATCGGTACACGGATAAGGCAAAGTACCTCATCCAAAAGATGGGTTACGATCTAAAAAGCAATAAAGACCTGAACTACGACAAGGGTCGATGTCTTCCTCTCCGGCTTCCAACACCTAAAGGAAAGACGCAGGACTACTATCATCGAACTTGATGGAGGGTGGGCTATGTCACGCCACCGACAACTCCACAGAGTACAGAGGCAGAAGAAGTAGAACATTCTCATTCGTCCGAAGCATTAACCCGGGATTCCGATACCAATATCGGCTCAGTCTTCAAGAAGGTGCTATCAGTCAATATGGCATTTACACAATCTCAAGAAGATGAAGGTGGAGACCAAATGTCAGAATTCTTCGAGGAAGAACCTTGGACTCAACGCCTAGGAGCACAGTAGGAGTCTTATTTTGAATTACGCGAACCCCTACCGAAGACGAAGTCGAGCAGATCGACCTTGGGGATGGATCTTCTTCAAAATCCATCTTCATCAGCAAGAGTCTAAAGGGACAAGACCGGGAATCTTTAATCCAACTGGCTAAAGAATATATCGATATTTTTGCCTGAAGCTATGAAGATATGCCCGAACTTGATCCCCAGATCACGATGCATAGGCTTAATATCTTACCTGATGCCAAGCCTATAAAGCAACAACAACGACATTTTTGTCCTGACATCATGAATGCTATCGATCAAGAGGTAGACAAACTCCTGACCAGCAGGTTTATTCGTGAAGAACAACACCCGGATTGGGTGGCCAACGTCGTCCCTGTCACCAAAAAGAATAGAAAGATATGGGTCTACATCGACTTCAGAGATGTCAATGCTGCTTGCCCGAAAGATGAATTCCTACTTCCGATCACCGATGTAATGATCGATAATACATGTAGCTTCGAACGCATATCTTTCTAGGACGGGTATTCAGGCTACAACCAAATCAAAATATTCCTCGATGACGCAAAGTACATGTCATTCAGGATGCCAAAAGGGGTTTTCTGCTACACGGTGATGCCCTTCGGCTTGAAGAACGCTGGTGCAACATACCAACGAGCTATGAGTACCATCTTCCATCAACATCTTCGTAAAACAGTCGAATGCTATGTTGATGATATCGCTGTCAAGAGCCGTCTCAAAGGTGATCACCTACAAGACCTAAAGACAGTCTTCGATCTCATACGAGCACATCAACTCAAGATGAACCCCGCTAAATCCTTCCTTGAGGTTTCTAGCGGAAAGTTCTTGGCTTCATTATCACGAAGAATGGCATTCATATCGATCCCGAGAAGACCAAGGCCATCCTTGATATGGACCCTCCGAAGAATCTCTGAGAACTTCGAGGCCTGCAAGGGCGTCTTGTATACATCCGAAGGTTTATTGTAAACCTTTCCAAAAAATGTCAACCCTTCATCCAGCTTATGAAGAAGGGAGTCTCCTACGTCTGGACAGAGGAATGCCAGAAAGCTTTCGATGATATCAAGGCTTACTTGACGAGCCCGCCAGTCCTGGTGGCACCCATCGCAGGCAAACCATTTCTCCTCTACGTCCGTGCAATGGATCATTCCCTCGGCGCTCTGCTGGCTCAGAACAGCGATGCAGGCTACAAGCAAGCTATCTACTACCTCATTAGGACAATGATCGGGGCCGAACACCGGTACAACCCCGTTGAAAAGGAGTGTATGGCTTTGGTATTCGCCATCCAGAAGACTCGCCATTA
The DNA here is from genome assembly GCA_029216955.1 of Iris pallida. NCBI lineage: Eukaryota > Viridiplantae > Streptophyta > Magnoliopsida > Asparagales > Iridaceae > Iris > Iris pallida. Next base: position 13,588,587 of record JANAVB010000999.1, on the reverse strand, counting down.
TGTCTCAGGCCAGATAATTCATGTCATCTCCCGAGTCAATCCGCTGAGGGTTCTTATGACGAAGCCAGGATCTTTGAACTCCCGACTAGCTACATGGGCGATCCTGTTGACGCCATACAACATGGTGTTCGTTCCATAAAAAGCAGTCAAGGGGTCAAGCTTTGGCCAACTTTTTAGCTGCACACCCCATTCCAGAGTCCTCCAGACTCTATGAAGACATCCTAGATGAGGTCCAAGAATCAAACATCACCGAAGAAAGCTCCGTCTAGCGGATGTTTTTGGATGGCGCTTCAAGAACAGGCCCCAAAGGCCAAATCATCGCTGGAGTGGGGGTAGTCTTAGTCTCCCCTGATCAGCTGGTCATCTAGCGTGCTTACTCCCTTTTGAAGCTGTGCTCCAACAATGTTGCTGAGTACAACGCTCTTATCAGCTGGCACAACAGCTAGGGCGAATCATCTAGAAGCCTACGGCGACTTAAAACTCGTCGTTAACTAGATCAGAGGGTAATACGAAGTTCCCATAAAGAGCTGGTTCCTTACCATAAAGTTGCATTGAATATTATTTCAACCTTCACCAAGTTCTTCATAGAGCACGTACCTCGGTTACAAAACCTGGAGGCTGACGCTCTGGCTGGCCTCGCAGCCTCATTGGCAGCACCCCTCGGGACTCAACACTATGTCACGGTAATTGGTCGAGACTTGGTCTGTCCTAAGAACAACCTACTCTCGTAAATATCCCATGCCATATCAACAAGTGCTGGTGTTAATGTCCGAGATTGGAGGTTCCCGTTCATCGACTTCGGTGTCTACGGAATTCTCCTAGAAGACCCGAAGGAAGCCGTCTCAGTCAGGAGGCATTTCCTTTGATTCTATTATGATACAGCTACTAAAATGCTGTACCGACGCTCCTACGATGGACTTCTCCTTCGATGCCTGTCCAACGAAGAAGCAGTCGAAGCCCTTCAAGAAGCTCATGATGAAACTTACGGGGCTCATCAACCTGGGCCCAAGTTGTAGGATCGACTGCGACGCAAGGGTTACTACTGGCCAACCATGGCAGCCGACGCTGTCGACTATGCCAAAAAGTACCATGCTTGCCAGATTCATGCCGACTTCATCCATACACCGTCGGAACCACTACATCCTACGGTCGCCTCTTGGCCCTTTGAAGCTTGGGACATGGACATTGTGGGACCTATCACCCCTCCTTCATCGAGGGGACACCGCTTTATCCTAGCTATCACTGACTACTTCTCCAAATAGGCAGAAGCAGTTCCACTGGCCGGAAGTGAAGAGCTCTAGGGTGATCAGCTTCATCAAGCACCATGTCATCTACCATTTTGGGGTACCTCGGAGGATTATCCATGATAACGATCCTCAGTTCATTAGCCATGTTTTCAGCAGATTCTGTGACAAGAACCGTATTCAGAACGTGGGATCAACTGCCTACAATTCGGCAGCAAACAGATTGGCCGAGGCTTTTAACAAGACTATCGTCAAGCTACTCAAAAAGGTTGTGTCATCCAACAAACGCGACTGGGACGAAAAGCTCGACGAATGTCTTTAGGCCTACTGTACAACGGTACGGATCCCGACGGGCAACATCCCGTTCTCCTTAGTCTACGGGAGCAAAGCGATACTGCCTCTCGAGATCCAAATACCCTCACTTTGTGTAGCGATCACAAATCAACTAATAAAAGAAGACAATCAACGTCGTCGTCTGCGAGAATTGGAGGCACTTGACGAAAAATGTCTCCTAGCTCAACAGCGTATCGAACTCTATCAAGCCGGTATATCACAGGCTTTCAACAAAAAGGTCAAGCAGACGACTTTTCAAGTAGGCGACCTGGTTCTGGTAGTCAGGAGGCCGATGGTGTTGACTCATAGAATACCAGAAAAGTTCGAGCCCAAATGGGAGGGACCTTTTATTATTGAGACGGTATACTCAAACGGTGCTTACCACCTCGCCTGATCAAACAGGGACTTATTCATGATGCCCATCAATGGCAAGTTCCTAAAGAAGTACTACTCTTGAGATCTTTTAGATATGTACTTCCACCTCTACCTAGCAAGGGAGTTAGTGAACCTGATCATCCGAGCTCACACACACTTCCCTTTCACAAAAATCCTATGCTTTTGAAACCCAGTTGTTCCATTGCATTCTATCTTCAGTAGAAGGACAACCATGTCCACTTTACCTCTGAGTTGCTCCTCTACGCCCCTAAAAGCGGAATCCTACGCTCCGTAAGACTACGCTACCCATCATGTTTACCACGTCCACATTACCTCTGAGTAAATATCCCGTACAAACAACCCCTGCGTTGTCGTACATTGATCACAGAACTTCCATGTCCATATTACCTCTGAGTAGTTCCGCGTATCTCCCTAGAGTCATTCCTACCATGTCCATAACACCTCTGAGTAGGAAGATTCCATCATTCGAACCCCATATTTGCCACGTCCATATTACCTCTGAGCAAACATATCGGTTCTCTCAAACTTATTATCTGTACCTAACGACCAAGGTGCGCAAAAGATAATAGGTCCACACAAATCACAAGTTTATGACAACAAAAGATGAACACACCACAAAATTCTTTATTTTTCATATAAAAAGTAAAGGATTACATCTCCAGCATATAAAAAAAGAAGACTACAAATCCCTAGGCATCATTAGGATTGGCAGACAGCTTTTCGATTCGATGCCTCAAATCTGCAGTCCGAGTCTCTACAGTCGCCAGGGCCCGGCGTTCAGCTTCCTGCCGCATTATCTCTACAGCCTCGGGAGCAGTATTGTACTCATGCTTGGCGTCCAACTCCTTCCGTTGATGAGTCAGAGAAAGAATATGGCGAGTAACAACTGCCTCTTCCTCCTTAGACGAAATGTGCTCAGTCTGGGCCCGCTCAAGTTCTAACATAAGTTGAGCCCTTTGGTCTTCTAGGAGGCGAATCCTGGCAGTAACCTCTGCTATACTTGCCTCCAATGAGGCCCGCAGCTCCACCTGCTCATGTGTAGATTGAGACAGTCTCTCTACCGCAGCCTCAGCAGCGGCCACCTCGCCGTCCCAGATGGCTACCGTGGCCTGATAAGACGACTCAACTTCAGCTATCAACTTCTTCTGTTCTACTTCTATCAGGGCGAAAAAGTCATTCAACTGGATGCTCTACAGTTCAGAAAGACGCTGGTCGAGCTCAACCACCGACTCCTCCAGAATTACAGCCATGTGATCGTGGCCACGGTGTAAACGTATCAAACCAATGGAAGAGAGCGCCATGGCTTTCGCCGTCGCAAAACTCCCATTTGCATTCAGCACCATTGATACGCCCTTCTGCAGCATCTTGTACACTGATTCAATAACAAACTGAACATACTCATCTGCATCAGCCAGCTCTTGAGGCATCATGGCAGGAGTTGCAGAAGGTACTGTGATAGACGGCGGGCTTGAAGAAGACCCACCAACTTCAATCTGCGAGGTTGAAACCTCGGCATCAACAGACTCTCCTCAACAGGGGCTTGAACTTCGCCACTGGCCCGAGGGGCCAAGAGAGCAGAAGGAGCCGAGAGGGGCGTTGATATCATACCCCAAGTAGAAGAAACAACAGGGGGTTCCAGCAAACCCTTGTCCTTCTCAAGCTCGGAGGGACCACCGACGTCAGGGGCAACCTTCTCCGTCTCCAACACACTATCAGCAGGCCGTACGGGCCCTTCTGGCAAAGCAGCGAGATCAGCACTTATTTCCTGACTCGGCTCCCTTGGAGTCAGGCTCGACGGACGAGTCTCATCTTCCTCACCGAATCCCTCCGCGGGGATAGAATCCGTTGCTACCTCCTGGTCGGCAGCCACCTCAGCCTCCGCTGCTAAGTCTGAGGTAGGGCTCAACAACGCTGCAGCCGACCTGCCCTCATCATGTCAAGGAGGGGAATCAGCCCTCTCCTCTGTTTCAACCATGTCTGTTGCTTCCGCAACAGGCTCACTCATCTCTGGAGGAACATCCTCTGAAGAAGACGAACTCCACTCCACTTCCTCATCTGAAAGCCCCGTATCTGCTGGGTCATCAATGTCAGAGGCCCCCACGGTGGCTTGTACCATCCCGAAAACTGCTGCATCCTCAGCTTTCCTTCTAACAAAATCTGGAGATACTAAAATCTCAGCAGGAACAACATCGTCCGGATTCTCCTCCATAGAAGACATCATAATCGGTGGAATGCGCTCTTCAGATGAGCCTGCCACCTCCTTTGGTCTACTAACACCAGATTTTGGGGTTCGGAGTCTCCTTTTTAACGGCTCCTATAAAAAGTCTTTAACACCTTTGCTTCAGTAGAAGTAAGACGGTCCCCAAAGAGGAACTCAGGCTTCAAGAAAGTCATATTATCAGAAATGGCAGATTTCAAAATGCCACGCTCCATCTTCCGTTGGAGGAACCCATACTGTTGTTCCCGGATTTGGGTTATTCTCTCGGGAGGTTGATCCAGCATAATGGCAGCTTGGGCAGGATTTATCACCTCCTCGTTATAATCTACTCCCATCTGACAGAGGGTAGTGTCCAGAAGCACTTTATTCAAGAGCGGGACGGTCATCGACACTGGTAGTCAGCAAAAGAAGACAAAGATTCAGATATGTTAGAAACAATAAAAGAATCTGAGCCATATTCTCATCAGAAGCGCATACCCTGAACCATGGCTCAGGCGCATCTGAAAAGAAGCTTCGGCGCATCATCAGGGTCTAAACCCATGCGCGTCAGCAGTGAAGCTTCGATGCATCATTAGGGCCTAAACCTATGCACGTCAGCAGTAGAAGCTTCAGTGTATCATCAGGGCCTAAACCCATGCGCGTCGGCAGAAAAGCTTCAGCACATCATCCGGACTCAAGGTCCATGCGCGTCGGCGTTTGTGAGTTCTAAAAATGGCCTACTCGAGTAAAGAAAGATACGGTAAAGAATGATGAAACCCACCAATCACCTCCGGCCGAACGTCGATGGGCGTCTGGGGGACATCATCTGCAGCAGCCTCCACACGCTCTTTCTCTTTGCCTTATCCTCGGCCAGCAACACCGCAAGGAGTCTTGGGTGCCATTTCGTGAAAGAAGAAGTTAGGGTTTTTTGAAAGAAGAACTCTAGAGAAGAAGAAAGCAAAGAAGAGAAGAACCCTCTTTCTCCATAAGACGCCTATTTATAGGTTTGGGCATACGCGAAAACCGATGAGGAGTGACTTCAGCCACCGCTTGGGGTTCTGCGAAATAAAAACTGCAAATAATCTAAAAAGATCATCATTAATCTTTTTTTGATAACTTCGAAGCGTTATCATTTGCATTTACTGGGAAGAGCATGCACCCCATCACTGATGCGCGAAGTAATCATACGCCCAAATAGTCATGTGCCCCGTTGAAGACGTCAACATGCTTCTTATTCAAAGTATTCCAAAACTTGACAAAAAGTTTTAAAAACTTTGAAGGGGGTCTTGTAGAAGCATGGAATTTCAGGGCACATCTATGTGCCAGAATTCTTATGCGCTCAAATACCACTCAGAACATGCACCAGGGAGCTCAAATAAAGTACTTGGCACATCAAGACAGCAAAATTATAGACAAGAAAAGAAGATTTTTATTTTCATATAAAAGTCTATTACATGTTTAAAGAAGGGCTTACATAGGAGAATTTTTACCAAAAAAAGATCCTAAGACTACAGTCAAGCGCAGCAAACTGCCATGCGCCCCCCACCAGGCGCATCATCAGGCATGCGCATCACTTCAGTGTCTCAGTCAGGCGCATCCCTTCAGCGTCTCTGTCAGGCACAGCCTTCAGCGTCTCAGTCAGGCGCAGCCTTCAGCATCTCAGTCAGGCACAGCTCTTCAGCGTCTCAGTCAGACACAGCCTTCAGCATCTCAGTCAGGCATAGCACTTCAGCATCTTTGTCAGGTGCATCCCTTAAGCGTCTCAGTCAGGCGCAACCTTCAGCGTCTCAGTCAGGCGCAGCTCTTCAGCGTCTCAGTTATGTACATCATAAAGTCTCAGCATATGCGCCTTACTTCGACCCGATCAAATACTTTGACTAATGAAGCATTTATTGGGCAGAACCTGGGTGGGCGATCAACCCTACCCTAGCAGGAGAAAGAGATCTCCAAGGAAGAGGAGAGCACCACAATCGATCCGCGGCTAAAGTAGCAGCTTTCAACACAACCAGAATGGGCAACACCTACTCTGGCAGAAGAAAGTCGGGAGCACCATAATTTCGATATGCGGCTCTTCTAGCATAACGGGGAGAGGGCTCGAGCATCCCGATCTTTGGATACAATAGGCACCTTCCGCCTGCCTCAGAAGCCCTCGACCCCGACTTTTGGATGTAACAGTCACCTTTACGAGTGCATGAATGAAGATAGTGCGTTGCATCTTCACCCTCGGAAGCATCTCGTCAACAGAATATGCTCGAGTAAACAAGTTCGTTCGGGAAGATGTGAGAGAACGAGAAGCAAACTCTCTCCTTGCCACTATTTATAGGTCGGGCAAATCATACCCATGCGCCATGTGGCGGGCTGTCCGAATCCCGTGCAATAAATTTGCATTAATGGTGATGAACCTGACGCTTCGAATTCAGCCAAGTTAAAATGGCTATTTAAAGCACTTAAAGAACACAAAAGTTGGACCAATAAAGGAACATCATGCAAAAGGATATGCCGGTCAAACACCGCGCATCCTACAGACTCATCCATCAGTTCCAAAGCACCCATAAGGATACGTCCAATGAAGCATAGATCCATGTGTCCTAATCAACATGGACCCATACGCCCATTCAGGCTCGTCACCCATCAAGCAATTAATGCTCAAGTGACAGAGTTGGCAGCACATCTCCCGAGGACTGGACAGTTAGCAGCTTTTTTAGAAGATGAAGCATCACTGACATCAGCATCATCATTACTTTCCTCCGACGGTTACGACCCACGTGGCCGACCAACCTCTCGCATGCGCCTCAGCGGCCATGCGCCTGAAGACTCGCATGCGCCTCAAAAGCCGTGCGCCTAGACTGGTTCGTGACTCCTGAAGGTTATGAGCCAAAGTCTTCTCATGTGCCCAATCCCAGGTGCATCCTACTTGATCACTCTCTACCAAATCCGAGATCTTTGAGACATAGGCATGCGCCACGTGTCCTTTGACTCAATTCAGCCTATGAAGAGGTGCTAATCACCCAAGATCTCAGCAACAGAAAGATCCTCACCCCTGCTATGTGTCAGCCCATAAAAGCAGCATGAATAATTCAACCCACAAACGATGGCACATCATCCATGCGCCTTCCACAGCTTCAACCACGTAGCATCCCCACGTACAGGCGCATCCTACATATGTGCGCATGAGCAGCCAGCCTGTAAGCTATAAATAGAGGGATTATCTCCTTCTTACACACACAGAGAGACACACCGAAGGACAGAGACCTACATACACAGTAAGAGAAGCAGATACAGACACTCAATGTCTTCTTCCTCTCCGCAAGCTCCAGTACCCAGAGCAACTCAGACCTTCAGAGAACCAAGAATCGTCATCTGATCGTCAACGTAGTCAATGTATTACTACTCGCTCCATCGATACAGGGACCCAGATAAACAAAAGTGTTCTCCTAGGACTACATCTAAGTCCTACATTATAACACTGTTCTGTTTGTAATTGAAATTACAATAAAAAGATTTTAATGGCAAACAGTAATATTAGCTATTACCTCCCAACAAATTGCATATGCAAGCCTAAGACGAGTCCGCCTTCATCTAGGCATATCGTGTCCCACTCAAATATGTTCCTTTGTGCTCTATTTTTATGATACGACTTTTAGGTCAAAAAGGCTAACTATAAACTTTACCATAATACCAACGTACTTTCCAACTTTAATTAGATACCCAATCTTGACTCAAATCTTTTGACATAATATATGGATATGATATACTCGAATCCTACTATGCATATACCACTAGTGTGCCACTCAATTGAGTCCTCTTGTTCTACTTAAACACAAGAGTCATAGAAGACGTATTACTAGGCTTTAGGAACCTAGTTAACCAACTCGACTGACAATTAGCCCAACCACTTGAATTAGAACCTATTTTAGGTTACCCTATCCTAATAGGATTGGTCTAGATTGATTTTGGGATCTTGTCCAACCAATATAGATTAAAATCAAAAGATCATGCAATCAAAGATTGATGTACAATTAGGGAACCCATTAAGACCATGTTAAACTCATCTATGTGTATCGTCATATTTAGACAATAAAACCAAACTTTATAAGATAGGTCCATATACCTATCGTATAGTCCCCATCCCTTGGTCCACTAATCCTCCTTCAATAAATCCCTTAATCGTAGCTCTTCGTAGCTTATGCTATACCATGGGTGGAATCCCGCAGTACCAACTTGTTTTGGGTCATGCTTGACCAAGACTCCCCTACTGCCTTGATAAAACATGGTCAATATATGGACAATGTTAAGTAAGTAATACCTAGGCTTCCTATAGAGTCCGTGACTACGATCAGAAGTGCCTCATATCCTCATGAATCTTTTTAAAATTTGACCCTCTTAGAAGACCTATTACGGTGCTTTTCTTGATTAACCAATTTTCGTAAGTAGGACAGGACCTTGAACTTAGCATACTTTATCCCTTGGAATGCGTTATCAAGTTGGATTCCATTATAAACCGTTCTTCCATCTGTTTGGAAGTTGTAATACGATCTTCATATTGTATTCCATATCCCTTTGCTTGTTGTTTTCCATAAATAAATTCACTATATTTATTGTGTTTCAGGGAAAATTACAAGTATAGGAATCTAATCTAGAAGACGATTACTTTATCACTTGGACGATGCGATGAAAAAAAGTCAAACTTCGAAGAACTTGGACAGCAACTGGGCAATCTCTCTGTTCTCTCTGAATTGAATGTCCTTTGTTGAAGATGAAGAAACTCTCTTTTATAGAGTTCTGGATAACTGTTCTGAAGCATACGCTCAGTCAGTTACTTGACGTGTGCATAACTGCAGGGACGCGTGGTGAATTCTGATGGAGACACGTTGGAGTGCGGTTGAAAGTAGTAGAATATATCTAGGAGAGATTGATGGCATGGATGCCACGTTACATAACTTCTGAATAAGTGGGTAACTGAGTACAGGACACATGAGAACATGTGTTGACTGTACGTTTAAAGTCATCCTGAAGGCATCTGCTGTGATACGCTGTCTTTGTTGAAGAGGAGTCGTATAAAGCTCATACGCTCACTTGATTGACAAGGAGTCGTATGGAGTCCATACGCTCACTTGGTTGGCAAGGAGTCGTATGAAGTCCATACGCTCACTTAGTTGGCAAGGAGTCGTATGAAGTCCATACGCTCACTTGGTTTGGCAAGGAGTCGTATGAAGTCCATACGCTCACTTGATTTGGCAAGGAGTCGTATGAAATCCATACGCTCACTTGATTGGCAAGGAGTCGTAAGTATTGAGGAAGTAAACACGTGGCTGTCCTCAATCTTCTCAAATACGCCATATCTTCTAATAACTGACAAATATTTCTCGAGCGTCGTATTGCAGATATGATGGTTGACAGACTGTCAAAAATGACAGTAATGATGGTTGTGCATTTATGATGGCTGAAGAGCTATCCTCGTAAAAGACAAAATCAATTCTCGAAAACCTATACGACGGTTAATCTTCATAGGACAGCTGTCTTTGCACGAAAGACGAAGTGTCAGATTCATCCTCCATTAAATATATGCAGTACTGTCATTTCAGGAAATAATAAAATATCCACTGAGCGTACGACTTTGGCTGAGCATATGGCCTTGAGCGTATGGCTTTGGCTGAGCGTATGGCCTTGAACGTATGACTTTGGCTGAGTCTTATGTCAGCGTGTCCTAATTTTTTACACCCTACAAGACCCCCTTCAAAGTTTTTGAACTTTATAAATTTCAAAAGTTCAAAATTACTTTGAACTTAAGGTGAGAATAAGTCTTGACACGCTGGCATGATTTTGTTATCTTCCTCAATATCAGTGCAAATCATTAGGGATTCTGTTTAAAGAACGGCCCCCGTTTAAACTTCTCTCTTCTTCTATAAATAGGTCTTTCAAAACCTAATTCATTTCTTTACTTCTGTATTTGTCTTCGAGAGAGAAAAAGCTCCAAAACTCAAACTTCTTCTTCTTCAACTAAATCTTCATCAATGGTGCCCAAAGTCGACGCTGCTGCGAAGGGAAAGGGGAAGGCTCCTGCGGAGTCATCTCGTCCTGCCGTTGCTGCAACTAAGAAGACTGCTGATGAACGTATTCGACGAAGTGAACGCCCATTGAAGCCCCTCTATGGTGAGGATAGAGATGATGAACAGTAACTATCCCCTATTTAGGGCTCTGGTTAGGACAAGATCATAAAACGTATCCCCTTTTTAGGGTCAATACGTTAGAAAATATGCTTCCCTCTTTAGGGTTTAGTCGTATTCCATATTTTTTGTTTATACGAAAAATATGTTTGGAGCGTATTCTGTAAGATACGTGTATCTTTGATAGAAATGTCAAAATATGCTGATTTGAAGGAATACGCTATGTCAAGTTGTCTCACTGAGATACGCTAACTCCTTTGTTAGCGTATTTTTGATGAACATCTTGTCAACCATACGCTGATACGCTTAAGAAAAAGATCCAATCATCCTCTAACCTTTGAATAAAAGCTGAGCGTAAACTGAACTTAAAATTTATCATACGCTTAGGATAAAAAGTGATCTCTAAATCCGTCATACGCTTAGGATAGATTGAGCGTATATTGATCTTTGAATCTGTCATACGCTTAGGATAGAGTGAGTGTATGTTGATCTTTGAATCTGTCATACGCTTAGGATAGAGTGAGCGTATATTGAACTTTGAATCTGCCATACGCTTAGGATAGAGTGAGCGTATGTTGATCTTTGAATCTGTCATACGCTTAGGATAGAGTGAGCGTATATTGAACTTTGAATCTACCATACGCTTAGGATAGAGTGAGCGTATATTGAACTTTGAATCTGCCATACGCTTAGGATAGAGTGAGCGTATGTTGAACTTTGAATCTGCCATACGCTCAGGATAGAGTGAGCGTATGTTTGATCTTTGAATCTGCCATACGCTCAGGATAGAGTGAGCGTATGTTGATCTTTGTCATCTCTTTGTGTTGAAGATTTCTAACTTTTTATTCTTCTTTTGCAGTGGATATTCTTGCTCAGGATGCACAATTTGAAGGATGTATAGGGAACAACTATAACAGTGATCTATCATATGTCTGTTTTCCTCAATTTGATAGACCTTTCACAAGGATAGCTATTCTGACAAATCAGGAAAATGACACCCTGCTGAATATGATGAGTGGACTGCCTCTACAAAGTGTGGATAGTGCTACCCACTCGAAGCCAGCATTTCTTTTTGGAGATGCTATTGATATAAACTCCTAGCCTGCTCTTGATAAAGTGTCCTACTCATATTACAGAGATGGTGATGCGAATCAGCCAATGTATCTGACTGGTTTGTCCAAAAGCATCAACATAGCTCGTTTATTCCATGCGAATCATCAAAGGCAAATGAAGTGGGATATCACTCCATTCCGTCAAGCAAAAGCTGGATGGATAGGATAAAGTCAAGGAAGATTCCGTAGTGGTACTGAACCACATGTCTCAGTTTTGCGAGGATTGCTGCCAGCTACCATTCCTCCTGAGAACTCGGCACTTCTGAGGCCAGTTAGAGTCCCAATCTTTGCAAATGAATTTGTTCAGCTAGAAAATGCTATTTACCCAAAACAGTTTATGAGGCTTACTGGTCTGGTGAACCCGGAGAATACCAGATGGACTGTTCTTGTAAGATGGATTCTGAACAACTCTGGGAAACAGTTAAAGGTGATCGGCCTATATAATGCCATCAAGTGCACCGCTTATGGTTTTAGGCCAAACTCAGATTTGTTCTTGGCATTAGCAGAAAGGTATAATTACCGTACCGGCACTTTCATGACTCTAAGAGGCGAGATGGAATTCGCCCTCCATGAAATGGCATACATTTCTCAGCTGCCAACAGGAGATTTGCCATATGAAGAGTATATTCCTTTCATTGATGAAATGAATAAAATTTTCGAGGCCAACCCACTAGTTCTTCATGTATTTGAAGAATTAATGTGCCATTACAGTATATGTAAGGCTTTTTATAAGGCACAAGGTGCAGAGGGAGGTTCCAACTGCTATTCTTCTAAATAGATGGCTTATTTATTCCAAGGCCACACTGAAGAAGTTCAGAAGAAGAAGAAGATTGATCAATATGTCGGTCGCTTTAAACCCTTGAGTCAAGCTGAGATTGACAAACTAATCCAGGACACCACTCATGACGACATCATTATTGAAGAAGACGAAGACACCTACAAAGCTGGTGATAGGTTGGAGACCTATATAAAGCAAGGTGGCTAGAAATTATCTGATGAAGGTCATCTGGCCGGATTTATATCCCTCTAGCTGAGAAAATTTGTAGTACCTGGCACCTGTTCAGCAGACAGGATGCATAGAGGAGTTGTTTTTGCAGCAGTCCGTCTGACTTTCAGGTACAAGATAGATTTGCTGACAGCAATGACATGCCGTCTGAATGCTGGCTTAAGGGCATATACAGACAGGATGTTTGAATTAGCGAAGAAGAAGCTCACAACTTTTCCCCGAGTAGAAATGCCCTTTACATATTTATTTGGGTGGCTGCTTCTCCATTTCGAATCTCTCATGAGTGTTGGAATAGCTAGACCAGACGATACCTTTTTGGAAAGATACCATCATACACCAAAGTGGAAGTATGATACTCTAAAAGATTGTAGAACCATATTAAACATGGGAGAATTGTAGAGTTTCACTTGTGTTCCTCCACCTGTTGGTTATGAAACCATGCCTGAAAAGTTGTTTGATGGCATTGGTGCCAATGAGTTAGATGATATTCAACATGAATGGCTGAAAAGGATCAGGCCATCTCACTTGATCTGTCGCCGTGATGATGTCACCTATCTGGAGCCATATCTTCCGAGTAGGTTTGCTCGGCAATTTGGCTATGATCAGTTGCATGTAGAAAATGCAACGACATGTTTTGGCCACCAAAGCAGATTAATCGATGGCGCCAGAGCTTGGATATACTATATTGTTAAAGGTACCGGGGCTACCTTTTCTATGCCAGATCCGGTTACTTATCGGAGAGGAGCCAGAATGTTGGCATCTTATGCCAAATTCTATATATCGGCTAATACTTTTGATGAAAAATTCAGCAACTTAGGTAAAAGCTTCATCCATGTTGATAAAAGATCAACCAAATCAGCCCTGCCAAGAGATTATCATGACCGAGAAGATCCTATGGCTACTGATGAAGTTTATGATGAAGTTTTAGAGAATTTCTTCTCTGATGAACTTTATCAGCCATTACGTGTATCTATTGGAAGTGCTGAAGAGAGTATATCTGCCGACAGTATACCGAAAAGGAAGCGGGGCAAAGATGCTTCTGGGCCTGCTCCAAAAAGGGTTACTCGGGTAAAGGCTCGTAATCGTGGAATATGAATCAGAGATGCGGACGAAGCAGGTAGTGACTCCAAAGATGATTATCCTACTATTCCACTAACAAAAAGAATAGGAAGGAAGGTGATAGTTTCAAAGACTAAGTCTGTGATTTGTCTTGATGCAGAGAGTCCCACCAATCGTGCCGAGCGATTGGCTTTAGAGAAGCAAGCTGCCTTTGCTTCTTCTGTAAAGATAGAACCTATTGAAGAGGATGTGCCTGAACCTGTTGAACCATCTATGCCTTCTGATATGGAGTTGATTCCGCCAACGGTCGATGATGCGCAGGTGCTTAGTCAACCCGCGGTAGAGGCCAAGAATCAGACTAAAACAGCTAATGACTTACTGATTTTGAGAGAATCAGTAAAGGAAGCCACTACTCTCAAGCCAATTACTGAAGTTTCGGAGAGCAATAAGAGTGACGACGAACAGGTTGACTATGAACCTTCGTCTCATTCCTTTGGAGAAGAGGACATGGAGATAGAAGATGAGTCACCATCTAAAACTCAAATGGATGTACTGAAGACAGCTGGTCAACATTCAGGGTTGACTCCAGAGCCAGAGAAACTTCTAGAAATAGAAGTCCATGTTCCGAGTACTTCTGGGGTGGACAGCAGTGGAATAAATCCAGTGTCGGAAAACACTCTGAACAGACTACGAGCTGGGCTGAATGATCCAAAAGAAACAGAATACGAACCAGCTTCAGGTAATATTTTATTCAGCAAAGTTTTGTCTTTTCCTTGCTTTATTGTCTTTTAATCTTGATTATGTTTCTTTGATTCTAACAGTTGTAGGAACTGCACCGACAATGAGCTCAACTCAAGCCCCACTTGTCCAGACTGATATGGGTGAGGGGAGCTCACATTTGCCTAGTTCCCCAAAAGCACTCACTTCAACTCCCAGAATAGAGGCTACTCCTGCTCCTTTCTTTACAGTTGCAGCGACTCCCGGTTTTGAAATAGGGATAGCAAAGGTCATAGGGATGTATTCAGAGATTATTTATTCATATCTGGATACATTCTCAAGGCGACTTATGAAGGATGAAACTATGCCTTTTTCGAATCTTCGAGCGACGATTAGTTTTCCGCTTTTAGCTTTGGGACAGGCTGGTTACGAGACCCAGTGTGTCTTCTTTGAGCATCTCCTGGATGATTTAGAAGCAACCATCCATAAGTACTGGGAGATCAAAAAGGAGGATATTAAGTCTTTGACGGCAGCTGAGATTGCCCAATCAGAAAGTGAAGCTCAAGCTTAGCACACTGCTTTAAAAGAATTCCTCGATCTGTCATCTGAAGAGTTAATGGGGAAAGATGAAGAAATAATGACCACTCGTCAGAATATGGAGCGTTTGGAGAAAGATGAAGCATCAAAAGCTGAAGAGCTTAAGAAGTTGAAGGAGGAGCTGGCTCGTCTTCAGGAGCAAATTGCCTCCATAGAAAAGGAGCAATCGGAGATTTCTACTACTCGTATATCTGAAACTGAATGCTGTCAATTTTTACAGCAAGAGCGGGAACTAATGCAGGCTAATCAGATTGAAGAGACAAATCGTCGTAGCTCTATTATCGTGGATTATGACCAACGAATGATTGGAGTTGAAGCAGCAGAGCGAATCCATAAAGCTCATGAGGAAAAGGTGAATAATGTAATTGTTCGTATTCAGGAGATAATTACTCCTCCTAAATAGATCTTTTACATTCTTTATGTGCTGAATTTTTGATACTCTCTTATAATCAATATTTTGACTTTGATTGAAGAAATGAATATCTTGACTTGATTTCAATTCTGTGGATGATATTTTTCTAGAAAATATGTTCAGAGATAAATAATACATGGCATATTTCAATAGAATAGAATATACAAATAAACTTTTTAATTCTATCAGATGATATTAAACCAAATATAATTTTAGTTTAATACTGATTAGAGAAAACAGAATTCAGATATAAAGATATCTTTGGACTCTATTTTCCATGATCTTTGAACTCGGAAATCAAAAGACTAGATATCATTTTCATAGAATAGAAAATATGATACTGAGATAGAAAATTCAGAGGTAATATGGACGTGATTTTCTATACAAGATCTTTATTAAATCCACTGGGGATCTAATAAGACAGAATATAAAATTCTCTGGAAAGATGATACGTGACAGAATATCAGTTTCCGCTGGGGATAACGATATCGAGATAACTTTTGTAGGGAAGAATTAACTCTGATTTTTTATTCGTTGGGGAATAATAAAAATATTATATATTGATGAAATTTATACATAATATTTCTTTAAGAATTTTCCATTGATAGGCATCATCGTGACTTTACCATCCATAGAGGCAAGCTGATATGCTCCATTAGAGAAGATTTTGTTTACTACGAATGGGCCTTCCTATTTTGCGTCGAATTTGCCTTTGCTCATATGTGTCATAGTCATAGGACGTCTGACAGTAAGGACCAGGTCTCCCTTCCGATATGCTCTGACTTTTACTTTCCGGTTAAAAGCTTTTGAAATTCGGGCCTGATACAGTTCGATATTTTGTTGAGCATACAATCGCTTTTCATCTAGAGCTTCCAGCTCTTGAAGTCGAAGACGATCATTATTTTCTATTGTAAGTTCATTGGAGATTGCGATTCTCAGAGAAGGAATCTGGATCTCAAGGAAAGAACAGCTTCGCACCCATATACCAAAGAGAAAGGCGTACATCCTGTTACATTGCGAACTGTGGTGCGGTAGGCCCATAAACATTCACCAAGCTTCTCACTCCAGTTGCGTTTGTTGGAAGAAACAAACTTTTTCAAGAGTTTGATGATCGTTTTATTGAAAGCTTCTGCCAATCCATTAGCTGCTGGATTATATGCTGTAGAAGCTAAATTATTGATTCGATGATCGTCGCAGAATCGAGCAAATTTTTGACTGACGAAATGCGGTCCGTTATCATGAATAATACACCGAGGAACACCAAATCGATAGATGACATGATGCTTGACGAAGTTGATGACATTAGAAGTTTTGACTTCAGATAGCGGGATTGCTTCAGCCCATTTGGAAAAGTAGTCGGCTATTGCTAGAATAAACCGGTATCCTTTTGATGATGGTGGGTTGATAGGACCAATGACGTCCATGCCCCAAGCCTCAAAGGGCCATGATGCCACTATTGTGTGCAAGAACTCTGATGGTTGATGGATAAAGTCTGCATGAATTTGACAGGCTTTACATTTTCGAGCATATTGAATGGCGTCAGCCACCATCGTGGGCCAATAATAACCCATGCGTCGGATACGATCTTGAAGTTTAGGACCTGGTTGATGGGCTCCGCAAACACCATCATGTACCTCACGGATAATCTGTTGTGCTTCTTCGCCAGCAATGCATCGGAGGAGAAGACCGTCGTAGGCCCGATGATATAGTGTCTTCGTTGTATGATTATAATAGAATCTGAGAGATCGACGCCGGATAGATGCTGCTTCACTCAGATTGTCGGGAAGTATGTCATACAACACAAAGTCTAAAAATGGACGTCTCCAGTCTTCTGTTATGGCTTCTGTTTTGTTAGAAAAGACATATTCCAGAGTAGAATTGGAAGAAGACGAGGATGCTCCGTCAAACCTTAATCCAGTGCTAAGGTTGGATGATAATTCATCAAGGTTGAGAGAATTTTCGTCTGGATTATGGGGAAAACCCAAAACCAAATTGTTCTCAACATAGAATAGTTCTCGGTTATGAACCACTATCACTTGCTGACGTCTGATTGGTATGGCTAACACAGCGGCAAGATTAGCCAAAGCATCGGCTTCTGCATTATAGGCTCGTCGAACGTGTTCAATAAAGAAACCTTCAAAGGAGGAGGCCATAGAGAGTGCTGCTCTATGATAAGGTATCAAATCTTGATGACGGACTTCATATGTTCCTCTGATCTGATTGATGATAAGCTTGGAATCTCCATAAACTTCTAAATATTGAATATCCAGATGTTTAGCAAGTTGAAGACCTGATGAGCAATGCATTGTATTCGGCTACATTGTTTGAACATGATTATCCAGAGAATAAGCCTTCTGAATAGTTAGTCCTTCTAGGGGATACGAGAACAATCCCAACTCCGACGACAATATCGCCATTAGGACCTATTCTAGATGCTCCATCAAAGAATAGACGCCAGGTAGGAGTTTCTTCGGAAACCAGATTTGAATCCAGAACTTCATCTGGAATCTCATCATATAATTTAGAATCTTCTGGAACCGCATGAGCTGCCAGAAAATCAGCAAGAGCCTGTCCTTTAACTGACTTTTGAGGAATATAATGCATGTCATATTGGGCTAACAAGATTCCCCAATTATCCAGTCTGGAGTTGAGAATACCGGGTTTCTTATCATAATCCTGATGGGATTCACTCTGGAAATGACATGAATCGTTTGACCGATAATATAATGTCGCGTCTTCTGAACGGCAAATATTAACGCTAAGCATTCTTTCTCGATTGGAGAATAACGCGGTTCAGCACCGGTCATTGTGCGACTGAGATAATAAATAGCCTGTTCATGGCCATCTTTATTTTCTGGGCGAGTAATGCACCGAGAGAATGATCCATGGCTCGAACATATAGAAGGAATGGTATTCCTGAGACGGAGGTACCAAAACCGAAGGGTTCATAAGATACTGTTTGATATCGTCAAATACTTTTTGACATTCTTCATTCCAGACTGAAAGATACACCTTTCTTCAGAAGTTTGTTGAATGGTTTGCAGCATCGTGATAAGTTGGAAATGAATCTCCTGATATAAGCAATTCTTCCTTGAAATCCTCGTAGCTCTTTTAAGGTGTGTGGAGGACGTATCTCTTGGATGGCTTTGATTTTCTCGGGATCCACGTGTATACCTTTAGTGGTAATGACGAAGCCGAAAAATTTGCCACTAGAGATGCCCAGGAAGGACTTAGTAGGGTTCATCTTAAGTTGTGCTGACGCATTAAATCAAAGATAGTCTTCAAATCTTGGATATGATCCTCCTTTCGTCGACTTTTGACTGCAATATCATCAACATAGCATTCGACTGTTTTCCGAAGATGTTCGCGGAATATAGTGCTCATTGCTCGCTGATATGTTGCTCCTGCATTTTTGAGACCAAACGGCATCACTGTATAACAGTATGTACCAATCGGCGTTCTGAAGGAAGTATGTCTCTCGTCATCTGGAAACATTTTGATTTGATTGTACCCCGAATACCCATCCATAAATGACATTCGTTCGAAACCATACGTGTTATCGATCATGACTTCGGTGATTGGAAGAGGGAACTCATCTTTAGGACAAGCCGCATTGAGATCGCGAAAGTCTATACAACTCGGATTTTGCCAGTCATTTTGAGAACATGAACAATATTAGCCACCTAGTCAGGATGTTGTTCCTCTCGAATAAATCCGGAAGCCATAAGCTTATTGACTTCAGCTTCAATTGCATCCATAATGTCTGGACGAAATCGTCGCTGCTGTTGTTTGACCGGTTTAGCATTTGGCATGATGTTAAGTTTGTGCGTTGCGATCTTCGGATCTAGTCCTGACATATCCTCGTAGCTCCAGGCGAAGACATCGATATAATCATGAATAAGCTTGATCATGTCTTGCTTATCTGTTTCTGAAAGACTTTCGCTGATGAATATTGGCTTGGGGGATCCCTCCTCACCAACATCAATTTGGATCAATTTATCTTTAGTAGGGAGGTTCTCTTTGTTCGAACCTGAATTCCTATTGGTTATCTAATCTTTGCGTCCATTGTTCTGATTCGGGTGATATTTCAAAATCATCCTCATCTTCATCATTTTCTTGTAGGTCATCGGCAGAGACCATATTGATGGATAGAACAGAACGATGAAAATGCACCAATACTTGTGTCAGAATCCCAAGAGAGGGAATCGGAAGACTCAGATCATTCGTCTCCATCGGATTCTGAATCCTCATGGACTACATTGATAAAAGAGATAGGAGCAATGTAACATAAACCACATTTTGTCCTTCCATATATTAATGGAGGAATTCGAACAGGCATTCTTCTTCCTTTTCCATTATTGAGGCTTGTTCTAAAATTATAACCTATATTCTTGATGATATTCTTGGACTGCTGACTGTAGCGACGTAGTTGTAACCTTCCAGTATCAGTCGTTTTTGTCATCTTCTTCCAGGTTAGGAGGATTCTGGGGTCCTTTATGGAAGAATATTGGATTTTCTCCCAGCTTTCTAATAGGGACCATGAAGTATGATTTTTGTACAGACTCTAATGATACTTCCGTGTGAAGAGTTTGAACAACTCCTATAGTTAGTGGCTCTAAGCTATCTAGCAATTGTAAATAACTTTGTACATGATTGCAGACATCAATATACTGTAAAGGAGATGCTTCATTAATATTAGATGCTGTATTTACAGAAGAAGGCTGAGCCTTATCAGACTTAGTCAAATTAATGACTAAAGGGGGAGAAGAAGAGCGAGCAGGAGTTTTGTTTCGATTAAGGTCGATAACAAAAGGCTCAGAAGAGATGAGCTCCCTTGAAGATGATCGTGGATAAGTAGTGCGTCCACTGACAGGAATGACTAGAGTATCTGGTCTAGCCTGAGAAGATGGAAGGGAAGTGGTGCGTCCACTGACAGGAATTATCAGCGAACTTTGTGGAGCTTGGGAAGACAATGCAGTAGTATGTCCACTGACAGGAATAATCAGTGGGCCTTCTTCAGATGATTTAGCAGACTGCGGAGGAGTGATACGCCCTTTTACAGAAATAACAAAGGTGTCGACTTTTGATGTCTCATCGTCGTCATCCATAGCTTGCAAGACTTTTGAGTATTCATCTTTGTACATGCGAGAGTCACTGAAGTAAGCTTCGACTCCTCTGAATGGATAAAGATCTGCAACTTTCTTTTGAACTTCTCCATTATCATCAACATATTTGAAGCATTGATGAAGAGTCGAAGGAACAATATTATGTTCATGCAAGAATGGTCTCCCCAATAGAGCATTATATGAGCAACCATGATTGTCGATGATGTAGAAAGTAACCTTAGTGCGAAGATTGCCTATTTGAAATTTAAGGCGAATCTTGTCCAAAGGCTCACTTTTTCCTTGATTGAATCCCAGGATAGTAGTGATAGTACTGGAAAGACTATACACGGGTATTTTCAGTGCATCTAGCATAGTCTTTGGCATAATACTGAGACCGGATACTGGATCAATTAGTAGACGATCAACCTTCATAGAATCGATATATCCTGTATAATATAAAGGACGGTCATGTCGATTATCCTATAGCAGCATATCGTCCTGCGTAAAGGTAATGTTTGGAATTAATTCCAATACATTATGGCAATGAAGACGAGAGACAGGTTCTGTTTCCGACTTCTTGAGGAAAGTCAGACAGGTTTCTGCTTGTAGCAGCGCTTCACTCAGAGTTTCTCGAGTCTCTTTGGAGAGGCGTAAGAGCTCAAAGATTGACAATTTAGCTGGTGTATTGGCTAGTTGAGCCAATATATCAAAATTATAAGGCTTTTCAAGTCCTGTAGGAGATGACTTCTTCAACGGTTTGTCGAAGCGGACTTGTTGTTTGCCTTTGTCAGCTTGCTGTTGGTTTAGAAGGAACCGTCTCAACAGGAACAGTTGAAGGTCCTTCATTAGAAATGGGTGCTGGAGCTACAACCGGAGGGACATCAAAAATTTCTTCAGGAACTTCAGCATATCTTTCAAGTATGTTTTTCCTGACCGGGTTCCAGAGAGAGCTTCAACTTCAGGCTCAGGTTCAGGGTCTATTGAAACCATATTGCAATCCTTCGTCTTGTTCTTGGTTTTTTGGTGCTTGATAAGAGCTTCAGTCCAGAAACCGAGACCAACACGAGATTGATTATGTCTCAAAGTGAGGGATAGAGGTGCTCGGAGTCCTTTGCCGGAATTTCAAACCAGGAGTAATGGCTAGATCATAACCCATCTTCGCCATTAATTCACGAGATTGTGAACTATATAGATGAAACTGCAGGTTTGTATCTGTCTTCAGATTGAGGTATAGTTTCTACTTCTGTAGGGGGTAAATTTCCTGCCAAGATGAAAGTAGAGGTTAGAGAAAGATTGGGTGTGGTACTAGAAGTCACATTGCACGACTTAGTCTTCCCAGGCTTCTTTTTAGACAAAGGAGTCTTCCGAGGAGAAGGGGAAGACGTCTCGAACTCCGTCATTAAATCCGGGTGAATCCACATAATCTCTCCCTTTTTAGTTGTAACAGGAACAAGTCCTTCATTCTGTGCTGGTGGGATGTTCACAACTTCAAGAGTTGCTTTGGGGATAGGAACAATCCCACTTTCCACCATCAGCGGAGGGAAGTCACCGAACTGCATTGAAATCACATTTAATGTGACTGTCTTGTCTTTAGGTGTCAGTGTCACAGCTCCTGATTTAATCATTTCCTGGATCTTTCCTTTTAATACATAGCAAGACCGGATTATATGACCCAGCATTCTATGATATGGACAGTATTTTGGATAATCCGTCTTGTTGGCTTCATCAGGCTTCTTGATCTCCGTCAATTGTATCTTATTACCTTTGAGCAAGCATTCAAAGATACCCTGAACATCGTCATCGTCGAAAGAATACTCTTCCTTCGGCCGAGGAGGTCTCTGTTGTTGATTTGTTGGGGTTGGGGTGGCTTGAGCAGACATTACCTCTCGATTTTTGCTTTGGAGATTGACTTCGAGAGTCTCTTTTTCTTTACGATTGTTGGGTCGAGCACTATTACCGGTACTCTGATTTGATTCCTTGGGAGTCATTTGTACCCCTAGGCCTTTGAAGGTCTCAGCACTGACTTCGGCGGCTTTGGCACTGACGATGAAAGAAGGCCAATCTTGGAATTGAGTAGACCCTGTCCACATGCTGATGATTGGTAAGAGATTCGACTTGCAAGTGTCGATAGTAACAGCATCGGGAGTTCCGAGAGGCATTTTGAGGGACTTCTCTTCTGAATCTTTCAATAAGCTCTCTGTGCTTTCATTATTTTGCTGTTTAATTCTTATGAGGGCCGACATGGTCATGTCGTTAACGCCTTCATAGAATCGTTCTAGAAACATCTGTTTGAACCCAGCAAATGAAGTAATACACCCATGAGGGAGACTTCGATACCATTCATAAGCGGTTCCTTTAAGACAACCGACAAATACCCGAGTGAGGAGGGCATCGCTTGGTTGCAACTGATCAGTCATTACTTCAAAGTGATTAATGAACTGACTTGGGGAGGTAGTCCCATCAAAGAAAGAGATGGTCGGAGGTTTGTATTTTGGTGGATACGATACCTCCTTCCTATTGTATGGGATAAGGCTACTTGATACCCAATCTTTGTAATCCATCTTTTTGCTTGAATGCTTCGAACTAAGACCGAAGATTTTTCAACTCTTCAGTGACAGCTCCGGAAGATTACGGTGTTGTTGCTTGTTGAGTATAATTAGGAGGCGGGACTGCAGCATATGTATCACCCCCAGCTCCGGACTGACTTGGAGTGGGTTGTACAGGAATATTAGACTGTACTCCTGGCATAGTAGAGGGTTCCGGGTTTGGGACAACAAGAGTATTTAATACCACTGATGGTACTGTTGGTTGAACTTGCTGAGTTCGTTGTTGAGCTTGCATAAGAGTATGCATAGCAGTCAATGTATCTGCCATAGCTCGCAACTGTTGTTCCAAGGAAGAAATCCTCTGTTCATGAGCTTCAGTGCTAGTCGAGGAATCTTGATTACCATCTACCATATAAGTGGTAATCGTTCGAGGAATAAACGATGAAACGGTCTGTTCTGAATCATCGCTGTGAGAATCAGCCTCTTCTCCGGGGCTATTTACGGGAGTCAATACCGGGAAGTTGGACTCTCCAAGGAAGTCCTCTGTGATCTCCGGATTATTACTTGGATGAGAAGAAGAAGAGACCCTGGTCGAGGCTCCGGTCCTGGATCGGGTACCGAGGTAAACACCATCTTCAGAATCTGATATAGCATCAGATCGTATTCTACCCCCTAATATTTCTGGAGGTCATGTTGACAGAAGCATAAAGAGGTTCGTCTTCGTTCAATATTGGTTCATATTGAATCCGTTCGAAGACAGATCGCCTTTTCGGTGAACAACAACACTTGATGACAACTCGAGGTTGGAAGTTACAACCATGCTCTTCATGACGAATATGAGCAATGTCATAGCCGGATGGAGTGTCGATTCTCTGTTTGTTTTACAAATGTTCCCGGAGATCTGTAGGAACAGATTGGAAAATACTTGAAGATAGTCTCTGTGTAGAAACTTGTCTTTTATTCTTCTGTCTTTTCGGTTCCTGCGTGTATAAAGACCGATTGATCTGAGCGATATAATTCTTAGCATATTGTGCGTCAGGGTCTAGTATACTCATCTCAGTTTGATAAGGTTTCTTTATGTCAGAAGTAGAATCGAGACGATTCCGGTTAAGCTTATCACGAAGGTCCATAGGAGGTACAACCTTGGTATCATGTCCTGGATACTTGTAATTTGCCTTTCTCAGATCGGGAAACTTTAAGAGAAGGAAGATGGACATTATTCCGACTGGGAGTCGGTAATAATCCATCTTTAGAGGAATTAGCCAAAAGGCGTTTTCCTTTGTTTGATCTAGTAAAAGTACTAGTCAAATTAACTCCAGAGGTAAAGACCTTAGGAGTAGAGGAGTTGACTAAAGAGTCTTTCTCCTTAGTTGGCACAAGATGTGCAATTTATGGGGGAATCATTTGTATGTTCTGTGGAAGAGAACCCCCAGCCTGATTTTGAGAAACAGTCAAAGGACTGTATTGGTTGGCATACGCTGACTTCAGTTTGGAATTCTGGTCATACGCTGGCTTTGGCTTAGCGTACGCTGCCTGCTGTTGGCTTTTGTTGTACGTTGCCTTTGCCGTACGCTGCCCTTTGACTGCCATACGCACAGAGTCATTAATGGCTAAAGTGTCGACTGCTGTCGTAAGGGTAGAAGGAGAAGAGACTTTGACATATCCAAAGATGGTTTTCCTAGGACACGCTGACTTGGTTAAAGAATCCACTTTGTCAACGTGACTAGGAGAAGCCACTGTTGCCGTATTCAGAGAAGCCGAGACGTGTTTCGTTGAAGTTGGAGACGTGTTCTTGTCAGCGTGAGTGACAGGAGCGTCTCGGGTCGTCGAAGAAAACTTAGGGACATAGACAGAGCGTCCCTTCTTCTTGGCAGCAAGAAGAGTGGAGGAAGCAGTTCGGCCCTCCTTCGCTTTGAGCATTTCTTCGTAAGCAGATTGGTCGAATTATACAACCATCACTTTCTTCGTCGAGTCGATCGACGAAGTATCGCATTGAGTTGTTGCTATCTCGTTGGAGGAGACAGTCTTCCCCAGCAGAGTCGCCAATTTGTTTTCCATAAATAAATTCACTTTATTTATTGTGTTTCTGGGAAAATTACAACTATAGAAATCTAATCTAGAAGACGATTACTTTATCCCTTGGACGATGCGATGAAGAAAACTTGAACTTCGAAGAACTTGGACAGCAACTGGGCAATCTCTCTGTTCTCTCTGAATTGAATGTCCTTTGTTGAAGATGAAGAAACTCTCTTTTATAGAGTTCTGGATAACTGTTCTGAAGCATACGCTCAGTCAGTTACTTGACGTGTGCATAACTGCAGGGACGCGTGGCAAATTCTGATGGAGACACGTTGGAGTGCGGTTGAAAGTAGTGGAATATATCTAGGAGAGATTGATGGCATGGATGCCACGTTGCATAACTTCTGAATAAGTGGGTAACTGAGTACAGGACACATAAGAACGTGTGTTGACTGTACATTTAAAGTCATCCTGAAGGCATCTGCTGTGATACGCTGTCTTTGTTGAAGAGGAGTCGTATAAAGCTCATACGCTCACTTGATTGACAAGGAGTCGTATGGAGTCCATACGCTCACTTGGTTGGCAAGGAGTCGTATGAAGTCCATACGCTGACTTGGTTGGCAAGGAGTCGTATGAAGTCCATATGCTCACTTGGTTTGGCAAGGAGTCGTAAGAAGTCCATACGCTCACTTGGTTTGGCAAGGAGTCGTATAAAATCCATACGCTCACTTGATTTGGCAAGGAGTCGTATGAAATCCATACGCTCACTTGATTGGCAAGGAGTCGTAAGAATTGAGGAAGTAGACACATGGCTGTCCTCAATCTTCTCAAATACGCCATATCTTCTAATAACTGACAAATATTTCTCGAGCATCGTGTTGCAGATATGATGGCTGACAGACTGTCAGAAATGACAGTAATGATGGCTGTGCATTTATGATGGCTGATGAGCTGTCCTCGTAAAAGACAAAATCAATTCTCGAAAACCCATACGACGGTTAATCTTCATAGGGCTGCTGTCTTTGCACGAAAGACGAAGTGTCAGATTCATCCTCCATTAAATATATGCTGTGCTGTCATTTCAGGAAATAATAAAATATCCACTGAGCGTACGGCTTTGGCTGAGCGTATGGCCTTGAGCGTATGGCTTTGGCTGAGCGTATGGCCTTGAGCGTATGACTTTGGTTGAGTCTTATGTCAGCGTGTCATAATTTTTCACACCCTACACTTGTGCGTTTAGATAACCACAATAAAAGATCGCAACCTTGATTCTCCAAATCTATTCTATCATAGAATAGTGTCTTGGATTAAATTTTGAGAATAGAAATTGCTGAAGTATATAGGCAAGCCGTTCTAAGAACGTAGGACTCCTTTGAATTTGTAAATAATTAGGATAGATTGTTTCCAATTGAACCAATAAAATAGTGGTTCATAACGTCTACTCCTATCCATATCATCGGATAACCCCTACAGTAACTTTGATATTTGAAGCACAAAACTAGCATTTTTCTTCTAACAAATTTTACACTCATGAACTAGGCCAGTCAAGCTACACACATGACATACATATCCCACACAAACGCACCTTCTTGTGCATCCATTTTAATTCCACCCCCGTATGACACATTTTTTCATAGAGCAAACCATATATACCCATTTTGTTCCAATTGATTTAACCTTGCAATATCGAACAATTCCCTTAAAAAAATTGAATGCCATGATCTATGCAAGATGTATTACACCTATCACATATGTATTCCACCCAAGCAAGCACATAATGCCTACACAACACCAAACACTGATCCCACACACACTAGTCATTATGACTTAAAAGATCAAAAGCTTACCATATCATAATCTGTAACAAGGTTCCTGTACTTATAATTATATACCCTCACCTCTTAGCCCATGAATTTTTCTTGTTAGGGTTATATACTAAAAGCATCACTTTTTTAGTAACCTTATTTCCTTAAATTTTGAATGAGAATCATATAGAAAAATGTTTGTTTATTGTATTTGTTGTAAGTGTTTATGCAAATGTCTGATATTCTATATTTTAGATAATATGGTGTGTGGTGTCACACAGAAGATCATATTATCAGTTCCCTATGGAGTATATAAATAGTTCAAAACCTAGATGGACTTGGACAATCTATTGGAAAGGTTGTAGTACAATCTGGTATTAGTCTATCTTGACTATAGATTTACACTAGTACACTTTGTGTGTATTGAACAGGACCACTTGAGGTTGTTCTCTTTGTACTGACTACATAAGAGAACAAACATCTCTGTTATTATGGATGCTTGTGCTCTTAATCCGGATATAATAATAGACATGTATATGCAGTGTGCATTACTTTGACTCATAAAAGAGTGAGATTCATTATGATCAACAACATCTATGAATTGGGTAATAATATTATATGTATAATGGGCTGTTGATTATAAATAGAATCCATATCCCGATACATCGGGTTGATGATGTCCCATTAAGGAGCTCATAAGGATTGTCATGTAAACCCTGCAGGTGGATTATATCCGACGTGACAAATAAAGTTGAGCGGTACTACTTAAGGATAAAAGATGTCGAATCAATATAGTTGTCAGTAACTTAATTTGATCAACGGACATACGATATCTTAACATGGGGAGCCAAACGAGCATATAATAAAAGGAGCCCACAAACATAATTTGGGATTAGGGAGGTAGTGCAACAATAGCTCATTAGTGGAGCGAGCTATTGTTAATGGGCCTGGATTGTGTGTTCGGGCTGAACACGGGATATCCAGATCTGTTAGGAGGCCTAACCCTAATTTCTCCTCATGGTTCCTGCCGTAGCTTATATACATCCTCTATTCTCTGGCCTCCAGATTACTGATCAGAAATCAAATACTTTCTCTAAATTTGTGATTCATGTAAGAAGAGAAAGAGAGGGATGCCAAGGAGAAGAAAAGGTTGGGAGATCGTCGCCCACACGACGTCCAACTCGAGGAAGGAATACGTGTAAAAGATCTTGGGGTCGTCCGCTCGAGATTGCTAGGAATTACTTGTCTCCTTTCTGCAGCAGGTATAATTCGTGAACCCTAGTTTTCGCCTATGAAGGGTTAGAACATGTATTAGATTTTTTAACTTTCTATCAATCAATACGCACACCAAAGAAAGGGTCCTGGGAAACCCCAGTTCCATCAGTTGGTATCAGAGCCACTTTGGATCTACGTATTGATTGATACGTCCATGTTGTCCAATAAAACCTATGCTGTATAATAGTCGGTAGATGTAGATCTGTTCTAACTCGATTTTACAGGCATCTTAGATCCAACTATTATGGTCCAATGCATGTTTTTGATTGTATTGTTTAAACTACGAACATGTCATGGATGTTGTTGTTGTTGTGGATGTAATTAAAATCACGAGGGTTGATCGTGCTTATTATTTTAATTTTTCAATCTAGATTTTGTGTGAACTCCTTCGGAAGGCATAATATTGATGTAATTTTAATTATTTTTGACCAATCGTGATGGCGATGGTGGCTGTTTCTGACGCCGGACGAGATGCTAGTTTTAAGCAATCCAGAGGCAGACAGATAATTTTTGATGAAAGAATCGACAGCCAAAACCTAAAAAAACAATCGGGGCACTGCCCCGAACCCTGCGACCTGACCGGGCAGGTCGAACCTCGAATAAATCTGTGCAGTGCTAGATTTTGGATTCGGATAGTTGAGGACGGAGCAGCAGCGATGACCATAATAGTTGGATATTTTATCTTATTTTTGTCATTTTACTTTTTTCTAATTATGCATGTTTATTATGGTGTGGATGTTTTTTTGAAAAACTAAGCCTACATTAGTAGTGGACAACATGGACATAATATCAACTAGTAGAAAAACCCTCATTGTTAAATAACTAAGTGGGAGAGGATATTTATTTAGTATAAATCCTATGGTCTCCATTACTGGTTTGTAGGTGATGTGATTATACTTACGCGTGGGCTTTAGTGCTTTCCTCCATATCGGATGAGTATAATTATGGATCACCAGTACAAACTTCCTTAGGAATAATTGTAGAAAGTTACCTAGTATGTGTTCACTTCTCCATCTGAAAAAACTCATTACAAGGTAATGGACTTAGTATTAAGTAATGGTATACACTTAGATACAAATAATAGTATCCTCCCCATCGGAGTCACTGCTATTATTTGTATGACCAGAGCAAGACCAGAATATTAATTTTATTTGTCATAAAGTTATGTTGACATGATAGTAAAATTAATAAGAAAAACCTACTTGATCAAAGTTGAATTTGTATACGTCCATACTATCGTGGCATGCTAAATTCATGTTGTTCAAGGTGTTGGTGAATTTCTTATTATTGTTTTGAGGGAATCAATATTTAGTTAATTCAAAAAGTTATTTTTGCCCCACATAATTTTATTTATGTAATTATCAAGATTTCAAAATGGTTTCTTTCACTCCACTTATGGTGATTCTTAAAGAAAACAAACTTACTGGACCAAATTATATTGACTGGAAACATAATTTAGACATTGTTTTGACTGCTGATGAGTATAAATATGTACTTATTGAGGAATGCCCACCTAAGCCTGATGCTAACTCTGATGAAGAGGTCAAAGAGGCTTATAAGAAGTAGAAAAAGGCAGATGAGATGGCGCGATGTTACATTCTAGCATCTATGTTAAATGTACTGTAACATCAGCATCAGGCCATGGCCACAGCTTATGACATGAAGTATAACCTCAAGGAACTCTTCGGACATCAGAGTAGAGCAGCTAGGCAGTTTGCTATGAAATATTTGATGAATACAAAAATGGCTGAGGGTACACCAGTAAGGGATCATGTTCTTAAGATGATGGGTCATCTGAATGAGATGGAGATCCTTGGAGCTAAAATCGATGGAGAATCCTAGGTCGATATCATTCTCGAAACTCTGCTTAAAAGTTTTGACAATTTCTGTCTTAATTACAACATAAACAAAAGTCTGTATAGTTTGGCAGAACTTGTAAAAGAGCTACAGGATGCTGAATCTCTCTTTAGGCAGAGTGGTCATGTTTTTGTTTCTGAAAAGGCTTCTACTTCTAAGCCAAAAGACGGTAAGAAGAAGAATAACATTCAGAAACATGCAAACTCAGCAAAAAGGGCATGGGACCTCAAGGTGCGGTAAAAAAGCTGAAAGGCAAATATTTCAAGTGCAAAGGGTCAGGATATTGGAAGACTGATTGTCCACTTCTCAAACAAGGAAACAAAGAAGGTATATCTCATTTACTAGTAGTTGAAATATGTTTATCAGTGTTATCTATCCGCACCTGGTGTGTAGATACATGTGCCACTAATCATGTCTGTAATATATTGCAGGGGTTCCAGGAAACCAGACGGCTCAGTGATGGAGAGATATGCTTGTTCATGGGTGATATTACAAAAGTATTGGTCGTTGTATTAGGAGATGTTACTTTATCTTTTGGTAGAAATAAGTCTTTGACATTGGGAGATTGTCTTTATGCACCTTCACTTAGAAGGAATTTAGTTTCTGTTTCTATGTTAGTTAAGGATGGATATTCAGTTTATTTTAATAATAATATTGTTATTAGAAAGAATAAATATTTTATCTTTTTTGGTACATTGGTTGATAATCTGTATGTTACTAATCCTATTTTGCCCACAATACAACTTATGGAAATAAATAATATGTCATCTAACTTAAATAAGAGAAAAAAAACCTTCTTGTATGAACCAAACATATCTTTGGCACTTGCGATTGGGACATATTAACCTAAGAAGGATTCAAAGACTGGTTGAAGATAGACCTTTGAGTTCATTGGAAGTGGAGGCACTACCAATCTGTGAATCCTTCTTGGAAGGTAAAATAACCAAAAGTCCTTTTACGACGAAGGGGTATAGGGCCAAAGATGTGTTGGAATTGGTTCATTCTGATTTGTGTGGACCCATGACTATCCAAGCTGGAGGTGGCTTTGAATATTTTGTCACATTTATTGACGATTATTCAAGGTATGGATACATTTATTTGATGCGTCATAAGTCTGAGTGCTTTGAGAAATTTAAAGTGTACAAGACTGAAACGGAGAAACGTCATGGAAAATGTATCAAGCCATTACGATCAGATCGTGGTGGCGAGTACCTCTTTGGAGAGTTTAGGGATTATTTATCAGAGGCTGGGATTGCATCCCAATTGACTACACCTGGAATGCCCCAGCAGAATGGTGTAGCCGAAAGAAGGAATAGAACTCTTATATAGATGGTTAGATCAATGATGAGTTATTTGGATTTGCCAGATTCATTTTGGGGATATGCCTTAGAGACTGCAGCTTATATTTTGAACTTGGTTCCTTCTAAGTCAGTACATCTTACTCCCACAGAGCTGTGGATTGGACGTAAGCCTAGTCTGAAATATGTTTGCATTTGGGGTAGTCCAGCACATGTGCTGAATGGAAAAGCAGATAAGTTGGAATCTTGTACAGAAGTACGCTTGTTTGTAGGCTATCTAAGAGGAATGAAAAGAGGTTTATTTTATAGTCCTAAGGATCAGAAGGTCATTGTTAGCACCAATGCCCGCTTCTTAGAGGAATACTATGTGATGAACCATAAACCCACAAATAGAGTTGTTCTAGAAGAACTGAGACGTGAGACACTAAGTACTTCAGTACCAACAGTACAAGAGGATGGACCACAAATAACTGCATAACGTGTCACAAATGTTACACCACAACCGATAGAGCCTCATCGTAGTAGGAGGGTTGTGATACAACCTGATAGATATATGTTCTTGGGAGAGTCGTCAGACTTCGTCCCTCAGGAACAAGATTATGATCCCTGTACCTACAATGAAGCACTCCAAGATAAAGATATAGAGTCTTGGCAAAAAGCAATGATATCTGAAATAGAATCTATGGATTCTAATCAGGTCTAGGAGCTTGTAGAACCACCCGTTGGTGCAAAAGCCATTGGATGCAAGTGGGTCTATAAGAGAAAAAGAGGATCGGACGGTAAGGTTGAAATCTTTAAATCTCGGCTTGTAGCATAAGGTTTTACTCAAAGAGAGGGTATCGATTATGAGAAAATCTTTTCTCCTGTAGCCATGCTTAAGTCTATCCGGATTCTTTTATCTATGCAGCTCATCTCGATTACGAGATTTGGCAAATGGATGTCAAGACAGCTTTCCTTAATGGAAGTCTTGAGGAAGACATCTATATGAAGCAACCAGATGGGTTCATTGAAAAGGGCCAAGAGAATCTTGTTTGTAAGCTCAAGAAGTCGATTTATGGACTTAAGCAAGCTTCCAGATCTTGGAACATATGTTTTGATCAGGTGATAAAATCCTATAGATTTTATCAATGTCTGGATGAATCATGTGTATAAAGAAAGTATGACGAAAACGTGGTGGTGTTCCTAGTACTTTATGTTGATGACATCTTGCTCATTGAAAATAATGTGAAGGTGTTATCTGATGTAAGGGTATGGTTATCCAAACAGTTTGATATGAAGGACTTGGGAGAAGTAGGTCACATCCTTGGGATCAAAGTTCTACAAAATTGTAAGAAAAGGATGTTGGGCTTATCCCAACCTTTCTATATCGATACTGTACTAACTCGTTTTAGTATGCAAAATTCTAAGAAAGGTTTCTTACCTTTTAGATATAGAATTGCTCTATCAAAGGAGTAGTGTCCGAGGATACCTAAAGAGATAGAGAACATGAAGGCAGTTCCTTATGCTTCAGTAGTAGGAAGCTTAATGTATGCAATGCTATGTACGAGACCAGACATCTGCTTTGCCGTAGGCATGGTCAGCAGATATCTGTCTAACCCAGGACAAGAGCACTGGACTTCCATAAAGCATATTTTTGAAGTACCTGAAAATAACTAAAGAGTATATGCTAGTTTACCAGGTAGATAGTTTAGTACCCTTGGGGTATACAGACTCAGATTTTCAGTCAGATAGGGATTCCAAGAAATCTACCTCAGGTTATGTGTTTACTTTGGGAGGTGAAGCTATTGTGTGGAGGAGTATCAAGCAAAAATGTATTGCTGATTCCACCATGGAAGCCGAGTATGTGGCAGCCTTTGAGGTAGCCAAAGAAGCAGTTTGGCTCAGAAACGTTCTGTTGGACTTGGATGTGGTACCTAGTTTGCCTAAGTCTATTACACTTTATTGTGATAATAGTGGTGCAGTTGCAAACTCGAAGGAACCACGAGCCCATAAGACAGGCAAACACATTGAGCGCAAGTACTACCTAATACGAAATTTCGTAAAGAATAGAAACGTTGCTGTGATCTAGATACCATCAGCCGACAACCTAGTTGATCCCTTTACAAAGAGCTTACCAGCTAAGGCTTTTGATAGTCATGTTGAGGGAATGGGAGTCAGATGTATAGCAGCGTAGCTTTAAGTATAAGTGGAAGATTTGTAACAGTATACTGAAAAGTAATACTTTGAATATAAGTGGGAGATTGTTAGGGTTATATACTAAAAGCATCACTTTTTTAGTAATCTTATTTCCTTAAATTTTGAATGAGAATCATATGGGCAAATATTTGCATATTGTACTTGTTGCAAGTGTTTATGCAAATGTCTGATATTCTATATTGTAGATATTATGGTGTGTGGTGTCACACAGAAGATCATATTATTAGTTCTCTATGAAGTATATAAATAGTTCACAACCTAGATGGACTTGGACAATCTATTGGAAAGGTTGTAGTGTAATCTGGTATTAGTCTATCTTGACTATAGGTTTACACTAGTACACATTGTGTGTATTGAACATGACCACTTGAGGTTGTTCTCTTTGTACTGACTACATAAGAGAATAAACACCTCTGTTATTATGGATGCTTGTGCTCTTAATCCGAATATAATAACAGACATGTATATGCAGTGTGCATTACTTTGACTCATAAAAGAGTGAAATTCATTATGGATCAACAACCTCTATGAATTGGGTAATAATATTGTATGTATGATGGACTATTGATTATAAATGGAATCCATATCCCGCTACATCGGGTTGATGATGTCCCATTAAGGAGCTCATAAGGATTGTCATGTAAACCCTGCTGGTGGATTATATCCGACATGACAAATAAAGTTGAGCGGTACTACTTAAGGATAAAAGATGTCGAATCAATATAGTTGTCAGTAACTTAATTTGATCGACGGACATACAATATCTTAACATGGGGAGCCAAACAGGCATATAATGATAGGAGCCCACAAACATAATTTGGGATTAGGGAGGTAGTGCAATAATAGCTTATTAGTGGACCGAGTTATTGTTAATGGGCCTGGATTGTGTGTTCTGGCTAAACACGGGATATCCAGATCCGTTAGGAGATCTAACCCTAATTTCTCCTCATGGTCCCTGTCGTAGCCTATATGTATCCTCTATTCTCTGGCCGCCAGATTACTGATCAGAAATCAAATATTTTCTCTAAATTCGTGATTTACGTAAGGAGAGAAAGAAAAGGCTGCCATGGAGAAGAAAATGTTGGGAGATCGTCGCCCATAATACGTCCAACTCGAGGAAGGAATACGTGCAGAAGATCTTGGGGTCGTTCGCTCGAGATTACCAGGAATTACTTATCTTCTTTCCGCTACAGGTATAATTCGTGAACCCTAGTTTCCGCCTATGAAGGGTTAGAACACGTATTAGATCAATATGCACACCAAAGAAAGGGTCCTGTGAATCCCCAGTTCCATCAGTTCTGTCCCTAAATACTTCAATCTCATCTCTTAGTTATCCATGTTAGGCGAGGAACGAAATCTTTTTTGAACCAGCGAGTTTTAGTTATATTCAAATAAGAGATGCCTACTATCTTGATGAAATGTAACCCTATAGAAAATAGTAATAATTTACTCTTCGAAGTTATTGACTAAGAATGCCATGGTCATACCAGGTTTCCCTTAGGATCTGTGACTGTGGATAGGAGTGCCAATATTCTCATATAAATTTTTTTCCTTGGGGTTAATTTTTCTAGAAGTCTTGTAACGATGACTTTTACGGTTAGCCAATTTCTATAAGTTGGGTAGAGTCTGGAATGAAGAATACCCCATCTTGTATAACATGACGTCAAATTGGATTCCTGTGATAACTACCTCCTCCCCGTTTCGGAAATCGCATTACAATTTGGCGTACCTGCCCTCTCTTTTATTTACTCTAGTTGTCCTTGGATATTAGTTTTATTTTAATTTCGAGGATGAAATTTTTATTAGTTGGGTAGGATGTAAACCCCCGTATTTTTATAAAAAATTTATTCTATATTATTTTAATATTATATGGCATTTTATTTATTTATAGTTCTAAATTAATGATATGAAATTTTTCCAAAATAAAAAAAACTAGCAAGTGAGATTTTGATTCTTAATACATGCTTGCAAGTTATTTTAACAAAAATATATATGTATACTTCTGAGCATTTTGAGTTATTAGCAATTTTAAAATGTATAATGTTATTATTGTATTTTATTTTTGTTATTAAACAGTTCATAGTAATTCATGATTATTTATTTATATTACATATAGCAAGTAATTGCTATATTGTACATGAATAGGTAAGCTTGTACCAAGAATACATATGTTGGGTGATTTTTCATTTTATTTTTATTATTTTTATTTTAGCAAATTCTATTTATTTAAATCAAGTGGAAAATAGAGATATATGTGCATTTATATCTAGTTAATAACATATATATATATATATATATATATATATATATATATATATATATATATATATATATATATATATATATATATATATATTTATTTTTATTTTTTTATTTAATAACATATATATATATATATATATATATATATATATATATATATATATATATATATATATATATATATATATATATTTATATATATATATGTTATTAAATAAAAAAATAAAAATATATATATATATATATATATATATATATATATATATATATATATATATATATATATATATATATATATATTTTTAGGCATTATAGTATATATATATATATATATATATATATATATATATATATATATATATATATATATATATATATATATATATATATATACTATAATGCCTATATATATATATATATATATATATATATATATATATATATATATATATATATATATATATATATATATATACTATATATATATACTATAATGCCTAAAATTATATATATATATATAATATTATATATATATATATATATATATAAAATATATATATATATATATATAAATATATATATATATATATATATATATATATATATATATATATATATATATATATATATATATATATATATATATATATACTATATTGCCTATAAAAAATATATATATACTATAATGCCTAAAAAATTATTATACAACTCGTGAGAATTAAATCTCACAAGTAGGGAAATCCAAAATCTCGCGACCCCTCCCCCTAAATCCTAATCGTCCCACACAGCAACACAGTATTGTATATATACACAACAAATAGGGGAAACCGCAGAAAAGCTCTACAAAACCCTAACCCTATCGATTTTCCAGTGCGACCCCGACCTCTCCTGACATGCACGCGGCTGCCATAAGCTGATGCCGGCCACCACCGCATGTCGGAGCGCCGCCCAGAGACATCCAACCCGACCATGAACAGATTAGTGCTCTGATAGAAAAAGCAGCGAGGTAAGCTACTTCGAACGCTATTTTCTTCCTGTTCGCGCGATAGTTTTTGAAGCCTTAAATTCCTACATGGAGCATATATAACCCTCCTTAATCTCCTCTAATTAGATCGTCCACAATAACTAATATCGCTCGTGGAAAGTCCTGAGAAATCAGGAAAACCCACAGTTTCGAAAAGTTGAAACAGGGCACTAAACTGACACAGACCTGGTTTTGGAAGGCCAAATTTGATCTGTCTATTGGAGATTTTCAAATACTAGTTGAACACAATTTTGGCCAAACTATAGGGCTACCAAACCCTTCTTGTAGAGTTAGTTATCATCTACTGTACAACAATTAATTCATTAGTAAAGTTCGAGAAAAAACGATGTGTGTCCCGACAAATCAGGTGACGTGGTCGTAAACCATGAGCATCGAAAGACGCGTATGGATGTTGTCGACGTGTGGGATTTGACGAAACTCAATTTCGTAGTACGTGCACGACAAAATTGAGGCATATCCGTCGAGATACCCCGTATCGGCCTCTTTGGAAACTAGCCTATAACTTCGTGCACGTTCGTCATCTCGAGACGAAACTTATGTCAACATTATCGTATTATTTTTTTGGTCATGTATGCCAAGTTTTGTCCGATTCTGAGAAGGCCGACCAGGATGCCCTTTTTGCGGGCCCACGTCCCGATCCAACGGGCAAATTTGTGCACGACCCACCGGAATCTAACTTTGAATATACCGTTTGGTTCGCCTCGTCAAACTAGATCCGTAGATATATAGTTTGATGACTATCACGACTCGCACCCTAGAATAAGGGCACGGGACGTAGGTACGTCAAGCCTACGCCACAGTGTCGGCGGTAGAACGCTGTCCTAGGTCAACACACATCTAACAATATATCTCTAAACAGTTTATACTCCCCGAATGGGGGTGATAGAGCAGTAAAACTCAATCACAACTAAGGAAGAGGTAGCACGATATGAAATAGAACTCAAGGAAATAAATAGATGAAAAGTAGTCTAAGATAATACCAACAATATCCAGAGAAATACAAACTCAGCTACAGTATGAAAGAATATATACAACTCTGAACTCCAAATATAGTCTAGCTAAAGCATGTCTCATGACTACATAAAAGAAGATAAGCCTAACTAATCTAGACTAGGCAATCGGGGTGATATCCTCAGCTAGAGCTGGGTCCTCCTGAAGGTCCAGCTCGCAGGTGTCATCTAAGGCTGCCCCGTAGTAAGTATCCAGGCAGGCCACCTCCTCATCCTCTGTAATATTTCAACAGGTCCAGTCAGGAAAGCAGCGAGCACAGTACATCTCAACAATTCATAGCAGGTTAGAAAATATAAACATGCAGTAGAGTAAGATACGAGTACTGAAAGAAGTGCAGTACGTAAACAGAAAGAGAAAGCTGTAATAGAAATATCTACTATAAATAAAAAGCTAACATGTGGCTAGTGAGTCAGAGTACAATATGGACATGTAAATGGCATGGGATGATTCTGATGCTACACTATGGAATGATTATGATGCTACACTACTGGTGTATTATTCACATGTCCACTTCTACTCCCCCGTACCCCCAATCAATACACAAGGATCCAACCAGGTTATGTTATGATTCCATGTACAGCCCCCGAAGGGTGATAAGCCCCCGAAGGGTGGTACATAGTAGACCTATAAATGGGATAAGGATTCCAGGAAGACTCTGTGATCATAAGAGTATATGTCACAAGTGATCGAAGAATCAACGAAGCATAGTGATACGCTATGTAAGTGAAACGCACAGAACATAGAGTACCCGATGCTTCCTAACGATAACATCTCAAGAAGGGATCCATATAGTACCAATCCGTGTGACCAACGTGACAGTACAAATAAAGTAATCTACTGCAGAAAATAATTCTAAGCAGGATATGAAATGAGCAGAGAATGTACTCGCCTGGTATCTGAGTGTCCAATAGGAAAGTACTGTCCGAGGAGTGGTGTCTGGCTCCTAATCAGAACAGCACAAGTCACAACAAGTCCAGAATAGTATAATGAAGTCCTACTATGCATTCTACATAATTCTAGGTCAAACTAGGCCAAAGTCAACTCTTGGTCAACTCTGGTCAACCCTAGAAGTCAAACTAGGTCAACCAAGTCTCGACTAGGTCAAACTAGTCTATACTAGTCCACATTAGTCTATACTAGGTCACTATGGTCTAAACAAGGCTATACTAGCTAGCTAGACCCATATCAAGTACCCAACTATATCAAGCCAATATACACTATCACACTCAATATACCATAGGCTATATAGCCACAATTCATAATGCATTTAGAAAGAGAGAGACAAAAGACTTGTGTGATGTGTCATTCATGTGTGTACAGGAAAGAGAGAGGGGAGGACTGTGTGTGTAATGTAAGAGGAATTGACATGGTTTAGATAGGAGGCTATGTGTCATGTGTGTGTATGGTAGGATACATGAGTGTGAGCAGTGAGCAATAGTGATAGGATAAAAACAGAGGCAAAACAGTCCCTAACATCTCATATTTAACAGTCCAGATTATGATTAATCAGAGATCAATCTCAGATAACAAGTATTAAATCTAAACAGTTCAAAATAATACTCATGTATACATGTCTATTAAAACAGTCCCCTAATCTAATCTCAGTTTAAAGATTCAACATTAGTTAGCAATTTGAACTTAAGGCCAAAACAGAACACCAATTCAGTAATTGAACTAATACAATTTCCAGGTTTGAACATAGGAACATTGAAATCAAAGTGTTGACAATTATAAAGAAGAACAATGTAAAAGAATGAATCAGTGCAAAACAGTGGCATGGCATGTCAATTCAACTATGTTTTAATGAACTGTGTATCAAATACACATCAAAACCAAAATCATAGATTTATATTGAACCCCAAGGATCAGTCCATAACTGGTTTAAACCAACTTCAAATCTCAGTTAGTTATCTAAGCATCCATTAAAATAGTCCAACATTCAATTATCCTAACATGGCAGGAAATTGACAGTGAAATCTGAAATAGTGAACAAGGAATAAAACAAATTCAGAAAAGGAAAAAGGAAATCAGTTTATGTTGCTCTTACATCTTATCAGACTTTATTGGTTAGTCATCTCAGGTTATCATAAGCATAGGAGTAGGAAACTGATTCCTGTGACCATTGCTCACATTGTATAAATACTTCTACACATTCAAAATCATAATCAATCAGAAAACAGTCAACTGGGAACTCAGGATTTCGAAGTTATCATTAA
This sequence comes from Iris pallida, assembly GCA_029216955.1. Classification (NCBI taxonomy): domain Eukaryota; kingdom Viridiplantae; phylum Streptophyta; class Magnoliopsida; order Asparagales; family Iridaceae; genus Iris; species Iris pallida. The sequence goes on along the minus strand of JANAVB010000999.1, from coordinate 13,548,712 downwards.
CAAATAACCTAGTTGATATTCTCACAGGAACCTAATACATAACCTTACATGATATCCTACAGGAACAGTGAAGCATAGCACTGATACTCCTACAGCATCAGGAATATGAACCTAGTCCAACCATTAGCCAGAATCCTATTCTCACAATCAAAGCCTATAATCATTTGTAAAAGCTTAGTAAATAGGAAATGTAACGTGTGGAAATAATCATAGTTAAGAACACATAATCGACCAAGGAATACAGGTAATGGGAAAACTGGAAAAAACAGTATCAGTGAGAATTTGCTTCAGTGAAGAATGAGTGATTTCTCATTCATTCGAAATCCAGTGAAGAATGAGTGATTTCTCATTCATTCGAAATCCAAATCTCCACCTAAAACTGACTTAAACATGAAACTAGTATTTAGCAGAGATAATCAATATAAATTGGATCTATCTAATCAATTTAAACAGGATTTAAAGCATTTAAAACAGTTACACAGGAACACACATATATTGAACACTGGAACAAACAGTGCATGACACGTGCACAATCGATTTCTCTCTCGACACGAAATGAAACCCAATAAAACTTGGGAATGTCATGAAAGACATTGCCCCTAGGTTTCTTTTGAATCTCGTGTCTTGAAACCCAGTGTCTTGTCCGCTACAGACCCCGTGTAGCAGGAGATTACTGTAGCGCGCGTACGAGCGTGTGCACGCGCGTGTCCACCCCACGAATCCGACTCAAAACGACACAAACACTACCACAGAAGATCAAAAATGCATAAGCAACAGTAAAACTAATATTCCTATTTAAAAACATTGTACAAACGAGATCGAAATGCCCTTTGAGGCATTTCGACAAACACTGAAACAGGGGTTCTGATACGTGTCCAGAACGGACACGAAACTCACGAAACCCGACACAAAACCTATGCTGATGCTTAGGGGACTCCTAGGGCTCCCTAATGATGAGGACCAATCAAAACTTTATGGAAATTTGAGAGAGTTACCTAAGCTTGAACCTTCAAGAAAAATCCTCTATTCAAATGCTCTCCTCTTGATGTCCCAATCCACCAAAATCACCCCAAACTGAAATAGAACATTAATGACAGCAAGAATAGATAGATTAGGACCTAATAGAAAAGATTTGAATGGAAAAGGAAGAGGAATGGAATTTTAGGGATTTATTGAATAGGAACAAACCTTGATTTTTCTAACTTGAGCTTTCCTAAGAAGGAGGCAACCCTAGATTTTAGGAGATTATTTATATGGTGGTGATCCCTATGTAATAGATGGTCGGCCACATCTCTTAGGGTTAGGGTTTGGTCAATTCTTTGGGCCTTGGGCCAAGTTATATTGGCTATGGTTGATTTGATTAATTAAAGGCTCTAAATCATAAGCCATGACTTATGACTTTCTAATCCTTATTGCTAATTAGGTCCTAAGGACCAAACCAAAGTTAGGCTAGGTTAGACTAGAGTCATATATCCTAACCAAACTCATACTAACTAGGGTTAGCTCACAAGGTCAAAGTTAGTCAAAGTCAACCTAGTCAACCCTTATTCAAACAATTCCAAAATAATTTCTAAAAATTTCCATAAATTCAAATAAATTCTAATAAATTTTAATTACCCCAAAAATATCAAAAATACCCTCAAATTAGAAATGTTGTAGTGACAAATCTACCCTCCTTAAAAGAATTTCGTCCTCAAAATTGAAAGGCGAAATACAACTGATGAGAAGGATAGAAAAGTATACCTCAAGGCCCAAAAAGATAGGGGTACCGCTCGCGCATCTCATCCTCCTGCTCCCAGGTCGACTCTCCTGGAGAATGATGCCTCCATGCGACGCGTACCAAAGGTATCACCTGGTTCCTCAGAACCTTCTCCCGTCGATCCAGAATCTCCACTGGCTGCTCTTGATAGCTGAGAGAAGGCCCAACCTCAATCTCTGAATGATCGAGCACATGGCTAGGGTCAGCCACGTACCGTCTCAACTGTGATACATGGAATAAGTTGTGGACCCCCACAAGTGCAGACGGCAAGTCTAGCCTGTATGACACGTCACCGACTCTCCCGCTGAAAATGAAAGGGCCGATGAAGTACGGGCTAAGCTTCCCGCCTCCACCAAAATGTATCGTACCACGAGTCGGAGATATCCTCAAGAAAACCTGGTCTCCGACCTAATCACAAGCAAGGTCTCAATTAATTATAATAAACAAACATGATTATTAAAACACAAACAATCAAACCTAATCTAATCCTATTATAATCTGTATCTCAAACTCTAAGGGCCTCCGGTGGCTATCGGCCTAATTTTCGATGTCTGTCCTGTGCCACGCGAAGTCTGTCCCTGATGAGCTTTACCTTCTCGGCTGTGTCAATAACCATCTCTGGCCCCAGTAAAGCTCGCTCACCAACATCATCCCAAGATAACGACGTACGGCACCTACGTCCGTACAGAGCCTCGAAAAGTGATATCTCAATGCTGGCCTGGAAGCTGTTGTTGTAAGCAAACTCCACCAAATAAAGATAATCCTCCTAGGAGCCTCCAAAGTCCAAGATGCATGTCTGCAGCATATCCTCAAGTTTCTAAATAGTCCTCTCTGACTGTCCGTCCGTCTGGGGGTGGTATGCGGTACTAAACTTGAGCTGAGTGCCCAAGCTAGTCTGCAGACTCCTCCAGAAATGGAAAGTAAAGCGACTATCCCGATCTGAGACGATGCTGACCGGAACTCCGTGAATCCTGACTATCTGCCGCATATACATCTCCGCAAGCCTCTCTGTAGACGTACCCACCTTGAATGGCAAAAAGTGGGCCGATTTGGTCAACCTGTCAACGATGACCCAAATCGTATATTTCCCTCCTGGAGTACGCAGCAATCCTGAAACAAAGTCCATCGTGATATGCTCCCATTTCCACTCGAGAATGGACAGCGGCTGCAATAATCCACCGGGCCTCTGCCTCTCCGCCTTGACCTGCTGACAGATCAAGCACCTAGCTACGAAGCGAGCCACCTCCCGTTTCATCTCGGACCACCAAACCTGCTCCCTAAGATCTCGGTACATCTTGTTGGCACCAGGGTGTATAGAGTACTGAGATCTGTGGGCCTCCTGCATAACCTTCTTCCTGAGCTATCCGCTGGGCACACATAATCTGGAACCGTGCCTCAAGGCACCATCATCTACAAGAGAAAACTTGCCCTCCAGCAATCCTGCTCGAACCTGCTCTCGGAGACACCGCAGAGCAACGTCCTCAAACTGTGCCGACTTGATCCTTTCCACCAAGTCCGACTGAATCTGTATGCCCCACATCTGCATCTGCGCTCCAGGCACGATCACCTCAATCCCAAGGCTCTCCAAGCCTGCAAGCAAATATCGATCCATGGTCAAACACATGGCTGTCGAATACCTACTCAAGGCATCGGTAACCACGTTGGCCTTTCCTGGATGATACTGCAGTACAATGTCGAAGTCCTTCATCAACTCCCACCTTCTGCGCTGCCTCATGTTCAACTCCTTCTGAGTGAACACATACTTTAAGCTCTTGTGATCTGTGAAGATCTCCACCCTCTCACCATACAGATAATACTTCCACAGCTTCAGAGCAAATATCACTGCTGCCAGCTCCAGGTCGTGGGTAGGGTAGTTCTTCTCATGGGGACACAATTGTTTAGAAGCATAGGCAATCACCTTCCCGTGCTGCTTCAATACACAACCCAGCCCCTTTCCTGAAGCATCACTATAAATAGTGAAACCACCTGATCCTGAAGGCAATGTCAGAATCGGAGTTGTCGTCAACCGCTTCTTCAACTCATCAAAAGCTGCCTGACACTCCTCTGACCAAACATACTCAGCATCCTTCTGGTTCAACCGAGTCAACGGCTCTGCAACCCGCGAGAAATCCTGTACGAATCTCCGATAGTATCCTACCAGCCCCAGGAAACTCCTGATCTCTGCAACTGAAGTCGACGTTGCCCATGCCTCAACTGCTACAATCTTCTTAGGGTCAACTGAGATACCATCTCCAGTCACCACATGCCCCAAGAAGTCCACCCGATCCAAGAAGAACTCACATTTGGAGAGATTCCCGTAAAGCTGCTCCTTCCTAAAAATCTCCAGCACTATCCTCAAATGCTCATCGTGCTCCTCCTCGGTCTTGGAATATATCAAGATATCATCAATAAACACCACCACAAACTGATCCAGATACTGGTGGAACACCTTGTTCATAAGGTTCATAAACACTGCTGGTGTATTGGTTAGCCCAAACGGCATAATCAAAAACTCGAACTGCCCGTACCGCATCCTGAAAGTGGTCTTGGGAATATCCTGCTCCTTCACCTTCATCTGGTGATATCTCGACCTCAGATCAATCTTGGAAAATGCCCGAGCTCCGCTCAACTGGTCAAATAGATCGTCGATCCGCGGCAGTGGGTATTTGTTCTTGATCGTGAGGTTGTTGAGTACCCTATAGTCAATACACATGCGTACTGACCCATCCTTCTTTAGTACGAACAACACTGGTGCACCCCATGGCGACGAACTCGAGCGGATGAAGCCCCTGTCCTGCAGCTCATCCACTTCCTTCTTCAGCTCCACCAGCTCATTGTTGTTCACCCGATAGACATGCTGAGAGATGGGTTCCGCTCCTGGAACCAAGTCTATCGAGAACTCTATGTCTCTGTCTGGTGGCAATCCTGGCAACTCCTCTGGGAACACATCCATAAAATCTTCTATCAAGGGGTGTAAAATTGTCTGCTCCTCGACCGAGACTCCACAGAAGACTCTGCTGTTCTTCTCTGCTTGACGTCTGGAGTACTCAAACTCTGGCTCCCCCGGCGCTCTGAAGAGAACTCTACCCCCTCTGCAATCAATGCTGGTGTGGTGCCTGCTCAACCAATCCATGCCTAGTACTATACCGTAGTTCGGCAATGGCATTACGAGCAGGCTCACCTCCAACTCACGGCCTCCCAAAACTACTCTTCGACCCTTACAAACATCACTCACGAGGATAATGCCACCCCCGGTCGTGATCTTGTAAGTCCTAGGCAACGATTCAGCTATGATACCATGTCTAATCGTAAAAGATACTGATATGAAGCTATGCGAAGCACTGGAATCGAATAATACAAATGCTGGACTGGAGTCGAGAAGAATCGAACCTGCAATCAGCTCTCCTATCACCTCTGTATCTCCAGCTGCCATGGCGAAAGCTCGCCCCTGCTGGCCTCCCCTGGCCTGCTGCTGGTGCTGGACGAACCTCTGCTGCTGCGTCGGCAGGGCTGGTCCCCTCTGCTGGCCTGCTGGAGCCCTGGCTCCACCTCCCGGAGCTGTTCGTCCCATGCGGCACTCCCTCATCTGGTGGTCTGCTGAACCACATACTAGGCACTGGCCCAGCCACTTCCAGCACTCATTGACGACATGACCAGGCTTTTTACAATAAGCACAGGTGGTGGCCTGCTGCCTCGGTGCTTGCTGCTGCACCCTCTGCTGCTGATGCTGCACTGGCTGGTGCCTCGGCTGCTAAAACTGCTGCGGCTGGAACCTCTGCTGCTGGTGGTACTGCTGCTGAAAGTGCGGCCTCTTGGCCGGTCCTCTGCTACTGCTGCCTCCCTGGGAGTCTCGCCCCCTCTTGAGCCTAAGCTCAAGATCATCCTCTGCAGCTAGTGCGTCCACCAGGATCTTCTCAAATGTAGCACTGCAGGCATTCTTGGTGTAGGACTTGACCTGCTTTACAAGGCCCTTCCGGAACCTCCGGGCCTTCATCGTCTCGGACAAGTCCTCCATAAATCTTCTCAGGCGGCAGAACTCTCCTGCGTACTACTCCACGGACTGGCTCCCCTGGACTAGGGCCTCGAACTGGGTCTCGAGGGCTCCCAGTGCTGCTTCTGGAAAAAACTTCTCCTTGAATAGCTTCTTGAATGCTGTCCAAGTCTGACCTGCTGTGCCGATCCTCGGGTCGGTCTGGTACCATGTACGGGCCAGATCCGGCATCATGCTGGTCGCTGCCTCTATCTGGAGCCTCGTCGGAATCTCTGTCAGCCTGAAGATCTCCTCCATATGCTCGATCCACTCATCGGCATACAGGATCCCCTCTGTCCCTCGAAAATCTCTCGGGTGCATCTTCTGGAAGTCCTGGATGCCCTTCTCCCACGGCTGGTACGGCTGCGGGGCCGCAGCTGGCTGAGCTACGACCCTCTCAACTGCTGTCATAGCCAGCTCAATGCCTCGAGTGAGCTCTGCCGTGTGTCTCTGCTGCTGGGTCTGCTGACCCTTCATGTACTGCCTGAAGAAGGCTAGCAGCTGCACTGCGTCCACTGTCCCTGGAGGTGGCTGCTGGTAAGGATCCTCTGGGAGAACTGGGTCCTGCCTCCCTGCCGGTGGAAGCATACCCCCTGTTGCTGCTGCCGGGGCCTCAATACGAGCAAAGGTGGCAGGAGCTGCAGTCCCCTGGCCCTGCTGTACTGGCTGGGAGGTAGCAGTCCCCTCCATAGCATCCTCATGAATGGTACGCTACGATCGAGTCTCTACCATCCTGAAGATAGACAAACAAGAGTATCAATTTCTGAGAAAGAAGCGATATAACAAAGGCGGACAATTAAAATTCAAAAGGTTCAGCTGAAAATAAGGATTTAGATGGCAATAAAAGAATTTTTCCTAATGTGATCGAGTACCTTAAAAATTATTATCCTATATCCTACTGCAGGATGTAGTGATACTCTAATTCGAATACCACTACATTTCTAATCTAGACCTGCGTGGGCTACCACTAAAAATGTGTCATGATCCGCACCCTAGAGTAAGGGCACGAGACGTGGGTACGTCCAGCCTAAGCCGTAGTGTCGGCGGTAGAACGCTGTCCTAGGTCAACACACATCTAACAATATATCTCTAAACAGTTTATACTCTCCGAATGGGGGTGACATAGCAATAAAACTCAATCACAACTAAGGAAGAGGTAGCACGATATGAAATAGAACTCAAGGAAATGAATAGATGAAAAGTAGTCTAAGATAATCCCAGCAATATCTAGAGAAATACAAACTCAGCTACAGTATGAAAGAATATATACAACTCTGAACTCCAAATATAGTCTAGCTAAGACATGTCTCATGACTACATAAAAGCAGATAAGCCTAACTAATCTAGACTAGGCAATCGGGGTGATATCCTCAGCTGGAGCTGGGTCCTCCTGAGGGTCCAGCTCGCAGGTGTCATCTAAGGCTGCCCCGTAGTAAGTATCCAGGCAGGCCTCCTCCTCATCCTCTGTAATATTTCAACAGGTCCAGTCAGGACAGGAGCGAGCACAGTACATCTCAACAATTTATAGCAGGTTAGAAAATATAAAAATGCAGTAGAGTAAGATACGAGTATTGAAAGAAGTACAGTATGTAAACAGAGAGAGAAAGCTGTAATAGAAATATCTACTATAAATAAAGAGCTAACATGTGGCTAGTGAGTCAGAGTACAATATAGACATGTAAATGGTATGGGATGATTCTGATGCTACACTATGGAATGATTATGATGCTACACTACTGGTGTATTATTCACATGTCCACTTCTACTCCCCCGTACCCCCAATCAATACACAAGGATCCAACCAGGTTATGTTATGATTCTATGTACAGCCTCCGAAGGGTGATAAGCCCCCAAAGGATGGTACATAGTAGACCCATAAATAGGATAAGGATTCCAGGAAGACTCTGTGATCATAAGAGTATATGTCACAAGTGATCGAAGAATCAACGAAGCATAGTGATACGCTATGTAAGTGAAACGCACAGAACATAGAGTACCCGATGCTTCCTAACAATGACATCTCAAGAAGGGATCCATATAGTACCAATCCGTGTGACCAACGTGACAGTACAAGTAAAGTAATCTACTGCAGGAAATAATTCTAAGCAGGATATGAAATGAGCAGAGAATGTACTCGCCTGGTATCTAAGTGTCCAATAGGAAAGTACTGTCCGAGGAGTGGTGTCTGGCTCCTAATCAGAACAGCACAAGTCACAACAAGTCCAGAATAGTATAATGAAGTCCTACTATGCATTCTACGTGATTCTAGGTCAAACTAGGCCAAAGTCAACTCTTGGTCAACTCTGGTCAACCCTAGAAGTCAAACAAGGTCAACCAAGTCTCGACTAGGTCAAACTAGTCTATACTAGTCCACATTAGTCTATACTAGGTCACTATGGTCTAAACAAGGCTATACTAGCTAGCTAGACCCATATCAAGTACCCAACTATATCAAGCCAATATACACTATCACACTCAATATACCATAGGCTATATAGCCACAATTCATAATGCATTTAGAAAGAGAGAGACAAAAGACTTGTGTGATGTGTCATACATGTGTGTACAAGAAAGAGAGAGGGAAGGACTGTGTATGTAATGTAAGAGGAATTGACATGGTTTAGATAGGAGGCTATGTGTCATGTGTGTGTATGGTAGGATACATGAGTGTGAGCAGTGAGCAATAGTGATAGGATAAAAACAGAGGCAAAACAGTCCCTAACATCTCATATTTAACAGTCCAGATTATGATTAATCAGAGATCAATCTCAGATAACAAGTATTAAATCTAAACAGTTCAAAATAATACTCATGTATACATGTCTATTAAAACAGTCCCCTAATCTAATCTCAGTTTAAAGATTCAACATTAGTTAGCAATTTGAACTCAAGGCCAGAACAGAACACCAATTCAGTAATTGAACTAATACAATTTCCAGGTTTGAACATAGGAACATTGAAATCAAAGTGTTGACAATTATAAAGAAGAACAATGTAAAAGAATGAATCAGTGCAAAACAGTGGCATGGCATGTCAATTCAACTCTGTTTTAATGAACTGTGTATCAAATACACATCAAAACCAAAATCATAGATTTATATTGAACCCCAAGGATCAGTCCATAACTGGTTTAAACCAACTTCAAATCTCAGTTAGTTATCTAAGCATCCATTAAAATAGTCCAACATTCAATTATCCTAACATGGCAGGAAATTGACAGTGAAATCTGAAATAGTGAACCAGGAATAAAACAAATTCAGAAAATGAAAAAGGAAATCATTTTATGTTGCTCCTACATCTTATCAGACTTTATTGGTTAGTCATCTCAGGTTATCATAAGCATAGGAGTAGAAAACTGATTCCTGTGACCATTGCTCACATTGTATAAATACTTCTACACATTCAAAATCCTAATCATTCAGAAAATAGTCAACTGGGAACTCATGATTTCGAAGTTATCATTAACAAATAACCTAGTTGATATTCTCACAGGAACCTAATACATAACCTTATATGATATCCTACATGCTAGAATTATTTATGAATTCTACAGGAACAGTGAAGCATAGCACTGATACTCCTACAGTATCAGGAATATGAGCCCAGTCCAACCATTAGCCAAAATCCTATTCTTACAATCAAAGCCTATAATAATTTGTAAAAGCTTAGTAAATAGGAAATGTAACATGTAGGAATCATCATAGTTAAGAACACATAATCGACCAAGGAATACAGGTATTGGGAAAACTGGAAAAAACAGTATCAGTGAGAATTTGCTTCAGTAAAGAATGAGTGATTTCTCATTCATTCGAAATCCAAATCTCCACCTAAAACTGACTTAAACATGAAACTAGTATTTAGCAGAGATAATCAACACAAATTGGATCTATCTAATCAATTTAAACAATATTTAAAGCTTTTAAAACAGTTACACAGGAACACACATATATTGAATACTGGAACAAACAGTGCATGACACGTGCATAATCGATTTCTCTCTCGACACGAAACGAAACCCAATGAAACATAGGGAATGTCATGACAGACATTGCCCCTAGGTTTCCTTCGAATCTCGTGTCCTGAAACCCCGTGTCGTGTCCGCTACAGACCCCGTGTAGCAGGGGATTACTGTAGCGCGTACGCGAGCGTGTGCACGCGCATGTCCACTCCACGAATCCGACTCAAAACAACACGAACACTACCACATAAGATCAAAAATGCATAAGCAACAGTAAAACTAATATTCCTATTTAAAAACATTATACAAACGAGATCGAAATGCCCTTTGAGGTATTTCGACAAATACTGAAACAGGGGTTCTAATACGTGTCCAGAACGGACACGAAACTCACGAAACCCGACACAAAACCTATGCTGATGCTTAGGGGACTCCTAAGGCTCCCTAATGATGAGGACCAATCGAAATTTTATGGAAATTTGAGAGAGTTACCTAAGCTTGAACCTTCAAGAAAAATCTCATATTCAAATGCTCTCCTCTTGATGTCCCAATCCACCAAAATCACCCAAAACTGAAATAGAAGACAGCAAGAATAGATAGATTAGGAACTAATAGAAAAGATTTGAATGGAAAAGGAAGAGGAATGGAATTTTAGGGATTTATTGAATAGGAACAAACCTTGATTTTTCTAACTTGAGCTTTCCTAAGAAGGAGGCAACCCTAGATTTTAGGAGATTATTTATATGGTGGAGATCCCTATGTAATAGGTGGCCAGCCACATCTCTTAGGGTTAGGGTTTGGTCAATTCTTTGGGCCTTGGGCCAAGTTACATAGGCTATGCTTGATTTGATTAATTAAAGGCTCTAAATCATAAGCCATGACTTATGGCTTTCTAATCCTTATTGCTAATTAGGTTCTAAGGACCAAACCAAAGTTAGGCTAGGTTAGACTAGAGTCATATATCCTAACGAAACTCATACTAACTAGGGTTAGCTCACAAGGTCAAAGCTAGTCAAAGTCAACCTAGTCAACCCTTATTCAAACAATTCCAAAATAATTTCTAAAAATTCCCATAAATTCAAATAAATTCTAATAAATTTTAGTTACCCCAAAAATGTCAAAAATACCCTCAAACTAGAAATGTGGTAGTGACAAATCTACCCTCCTTAAAAGAATTTTGTCCTCGAAATTGAAAGGCGAAATACATCTGATGAGAAGGATAGAAAAGTATACCTCAAGGCCTAAAAAGATAGGGGTACTGCTCGCGCATCTCATCCTTCCGCTCCCAGGTCGACTCTCCTGGAGAATGATGCCTCCATACGACGTGTACCAAAGGTATCACCTGGTTCCTCAGAACCTTCTCCAGTCGATCCAGAATCTCCACTGGCTGCTCTGGATAGCTGAGAGAAGGCCCAACCTCAATCTCTGAATGATCGAGCACATGGCTAGGGTCAGCCATGTACCGTCTCAACTGCGATACATGGGATACGTTGTAGGCCCCCACAAGTGCAGGCGGCACGTCTAGCATGTATGACACGTCACCGACTCTTCCGTTGATAACGAAAGGGCCGATGAAGCGCGGGCTAAGCTTCCCGCATCCACCAAAACGTATCGTACCACGAGTCGGAGATATCTTTAAGAAAACCTGGTCTCCGACCTAATCGAAAGCAAGGCCTCAATTAATTATAATAAACAAACATGATTATTAAAACACAAACAATCAAACCTAATCTAATCCTACTCTAATCTGTACCTCAAACTCTAAGGGCCTCCGGTGGCTATCGGCCCGATGCCGATGTCTGTCCTGCGCCACGCGAAGTCTGTCCCTGATGAGCTTTACCTTCTCGGCTGCGTCAACAACCATCTCTGGCTCCAGTAAAGCTCGCTCACCAACACCATCCCAAGATAACTCTGTACGACACCTACGTCCGTACAGAGCCTCAAAAGGTGACATCTCAATGCTGGCCTGGAAGCTGTTGTTGTAAGCAAACTCTACCAAATGAAGATAATCCTCCCAGGAGCCTCCAAAGTCCAAGACGCATGTCCGCAGTATATCCTCAAGTGTCTGAATAGTCCTCTCTGACTGTCCGTCCGTCTGGGAGTGGTATGCGGTACTAAACTTGAGCTGAGTGCCCAAGCTAGTCTGCAGACTCCTCCAGAAATGGAAAGTAAAGCGACTATCCCGATCTGAGATGATATTGACCGGAACTCCGTGAATCCTGACTATCTGTCGCATATACATCTCCGCAAGCCTCTCTGTAGATGTACCCACCTCGAATGGCAAGAAGTGGGCCGATTTGGTCAACATGTCAACGATGACCCAAATTGCGTCTTTCCCTCCTGGAGTACGCGGCAATCCTGAAACTAAGTCCATCGTGATATGCTCCCATTTCCACTCGGGAATGGGCAGCGGCTGCAATAATCCACCGGGCCTCTGCCTCTCCGCCTTGACCTGCTGACAGATCAAGCACCTAGCTACGAAGCGAGCCACCTCCCCCTCCATCCCGGACCACCAAACATGCTTCCTCAGATCTCGGTATATCTTGTTGGCACCAGGATGTATAGAGTACTGAGATCTGTGGGCCTTCTGCATAACCTGCTCCCTGAGCTCTCCGCTGGGCACACATAATCTGGAACCGTGCCTCAAGGCACCATCATCTGCAAGAGAAAACTCGCCCTCCAGCAATCCTGCTCGAACCTGCTCTCGGAGACACCGCAGAGCAACGTCCTCAAACTGTGCCGACTTGATCCTTTCCACCAAGTCCGACTGAATCTGTATGCCCCACATCTGCATCTGCGCTCCGGGCACGATCACCTCAATCCCAAGGCTCTCCAAGTCTGCAAGCAAATATCGATCCATGGTCAAACACATGGCTGTCGAATACCTACTCAAGGCATCGGCAACCACGTTGGCCTTTCCTGGATGATACTGCAGTACAATGTCGAAGTCCTTCATCAACTCCAACCTTCTGCGCTGCCTCATGTTCAACTCCTTCTGAGTGAACACATACTTTAAGCTCTTGTGATCTGTGAAGATCTCCACCCTCTCACCATACAGATAATACTTCCACAGCTTCAGAGCAAATATCACTGCTGCCAGCTCCAGGTCGTGGGTAGGGTAGTTCTTCTCATGGGGACACAATTGTCTAGAAGCATAGGCAATCACCTTCCCGTGCTGCTTCAATACACAACCCAGCCCCTTTTCTGAAGCATCACTATAAATAGTGAAACCACCTGATCCTGAAGGCAATGTCAGAATCGGAGCTGTCGTCAACTGCTTCTTCAACTCATCAAAAGCTGCCTGACACTCCTCTGACCAAACATACTCAGCATCCTTCTGGTTCAACCGAGTCAACGGCTCTGCAACCCGCGAGAAATCCTGTACGAATCTCCGATAGTATCCTACCAGCCCCAGGAAACTCCTGATCTCTGCAACTGAAGTCGACGTTGCCCATGCCTCAACTGCTACAATCTTCTTGGGGTCAACTGAGATACCATCTCCAGTCACCACATGCCCCAAGAAGTCCACCCGATCCAAAAAGAACTCACATTTGGAGAGCTTCCCGTAAAGCTGCTCCTTCATGAGAATCTCCAGCACTATCCTCAAATGCTCCTCGTGCTCCTCCTCAGTCTTGGAATATATCAAGATATCGTCAATAAACACCACCACAAACTGATCCAGATACTGGTGGAACACCTTGTTCATAAGGTTCATAAACACTGCTGGTGCATTGGTTAGCCCAAACGGCATAACCAAAAACTCGAACTGCCCGTACCGCGTCTTGAAAGCGGCTTGGGAATATCCTGCTCCTTTACCTTCACCTGGTGATATCCCGACCTCAGATCAATCTTAGAAAATACCCGAGCTCTGCTCAACTGGTCAAATAGATCGTCGATCCGCGGCAGTGGGTATTTGTTCTTGATCGTGAGGTTGTTGAGTGCCCTATAGTCAATACACATGCATACTGACCCATCCTTCTTTGGCATGAACAACACTGGTGCACCCCATGGTGACGAACTCGAGCGGATGAAGCCCCTGTCCTACAACTCATCCACTTTCTTCTTCAGCTCCACCAGCTCACTGTTGTTCACCCGATAGACATGCTGAGAGATGGGTTCCGCTCCTAGAACCAAGTCTATCGAGAACTCTATGTCTCTGTCTGGTGGCAATCCCGACAACTTCTCTGGGAACATGTCCATAAAATCTGCTATCAAGGGGTGTGGAATTGTCTGCTCCTCGACCGAGACTCCACAGAAGACTCCGTCTGACGTCTGGAGTACTCGAACTCTGGCTCCCCCGGCGCTCTGAAGAGAACTCTACCCCCTCTGCAATCAATGCTAGCGTGGTGCCTGCTCAACCAATCCATGCCTAGTACTATATCATAGTTCGGTAATAGCATTACGAGCAGGCTCACCTCCAACTCACGGCCTCCCAAAACTACTCTTCGACCCTTACAAACATTACTCACGAGGATAATGCCACCTCCGGTCCTGATCTTGTAAGTCCTAGGCAACGATTCAGCTATGATACCGTGTCTAATCGTAAAAGATACTGATATGAAGCTATGCGAAGCACCGAAATCGAATAATACAAATGCTGGACTGGAGTAGAGAAGAATCGAACCTACAATCAGCTCTCCTATCACCTCTGTATCTCCAGCTGCCATGGAGAAAGCTCCCTCCTGCTGGCCTCCCCTGGCCTGCTGCTGGTGCTGGACGAACCTCTGCTGCTGCGTCGGCAGGGCTGGTCCCCTCTGCTGGCCTGCTGGAGCCCTGGCTCCACCTCCCGGAGCTGCTCGTCCCATGAGGCACTCTCTCATCTGGTGGTCTGCTGAACCACACACTAGGCACTGGCCCAGCCTCTTCCGGCACTCATTGGCGACATGCCCGAACTTCTTACAATAAGCACAGGTGGTGGCCTGCTGCCTCGGTGCCTGCTGCTGCACCCTCTGCTGCTGATGCTGTACTGGCTGGTGCCTCGGCTGCTGAAACTGCTGCGTCTGGAACCTCTACTGCTGGTGGTGCTGCTGTTGAAAGTGCGGCCTCTTGGCCAGTCCTCCGCTACTGCTGCCTTCCTGGGAGTCTCGCCCCCTCTTGAGCCTAAGCTCAAGATCATCCTCTGCAGCTAGTACGTCCACCAGGATCTCCTCAAATGTAGTACTGAGGGCGTTCTTGGTGTAGGACTTGACCTCCTTTACCAAGCCCTTCCGGAACTTCCGGGCCTTCGTCGTCTCGGACAAGTCCTCCATAAATCTTCTCAGGCGGCAGAACTCTCCTGCGTACTACTCCACCGACTGGCTCCCCAGGACTAGGGCCTCGAACTGGGTCTCGAGGTCTCCTAGTGCTACGTCTGGAAAAACTTCTCCTTGAATAGCTTCTTGAATGCTGCCTAAGTCTGACCTGCTGTGCCGACCCTCGGGTCGGTCTGGTACCATGTACGGGCCAGATCCTGCATCATGCTGGCCGTTGCCTCTATCTGGAGCCTCGTCGAAATCTCCACCAGCCTGAAGATCTCCTCCTTATGCTCGATCCACTCATCGACATACAGGATCCCCTCTGTCCCTCGAAAATCTCTCGGGTGCATCTTCTGGAAGTCCTGGATGCCCTTCTCCTACGGCTGGTGCGGCTGCGGGGCTGCCGCTGGCTGAGCTACGACCCTCTCAACTGCTATCACTGCCAGCTCAATGCCTCGAGTGAGGTTTGCCGTGTGTCTCTGCTGCTGGGTCTGCTGACCCTCCATGTACTGCCTGAAGAAGGCTAGCAGCTGCACTGCGTCCATAGTCCCTGGAGGTGGCTGCTGGTAAGGATCCTCTGGGAGAACTGGGTCCTGCCTCCCTGCCGGTGTAAGCATACCCCCTGCTGCTGCTGTCGGGGCCTCAATACGAGCAAAGGTGGCAGGAGCTGCAGTCCCCTAGCCCTACTGTACTGGCTGGGAGGTAGCAGTCCCCTCCATAGCATCCTCATGAATGGTATGCTGCGATCGAGTCTCTACCATCCTGAAGATAGACTAACAAGAGTATTAATTTCTGAGAAAGAAGCGATATGACAAAGGCGGACAATTAAAATTCAAAAGGATCAGCTGAAAATAAGGATTTAGATGGCAATAAAAGAATTTTTCCTAATGTGATCGAGTACCTTAAAAATTATTGTCCTGTATCCTACTGTAGGCTGTAGTGATACTCTAATTCGAATACCACTACACTTCTAATCTAGACCTGCATGGGCCACCACTAAAAATGTGTCACGACCCGCACGCTAGAGTAAGGGCACGAGACGTGGATACGTCCAGCCTACGCCGCAGTGTCGGCGGTAGAACGCTGTCATAGGTCAACACACATCTAACAATATATCTCTAAACAGTTTATACTCCCCGAATGGGGGTGACATAGCAGTAAAACTCAATCACAACTAAGGAAGAGGTAGCACGATATGAAATAGAACTCAAGGAAATGAATAGATGAAAAGTAGTCTAAGATAATCACAGCAATATCCAGAGAAATACAAACTCAGCTACAGTATGAAAGAATATATACAACTCTGAACTCCAAATATAGTCTAGCTAAAACATATCTCATGACTCCATGAAAGAAGATAAGCCTAACTAATCTAGACTAGGCAATCGGGGTGATATCCTCAGCTAGAGCTAGGTCCTCCTGAGGGTCCAGCTCGCAGGTGTCATCTAAGGCTGCCCCGTAGTAATTATCCAGGCAGGCCTCCTCCTCATCCTCTGTAATATTTCAACAGGTCCAGTCAGGACAGGAGCGAGCACAGTACATCTCAACAATTCATAGTAAGTTAGAAAATATAAACATGCAGTAGAGTAAGATACGAGTACTGAAAGAAGTGCAGTATGTAAACAGAGAGAGAAAGCTGTAATAGAAATATCTACTATAAATAAAAAGCTAAATGTGGCTAGTGAGTCAGAGTACAATATGGACATGTAAATGGCATGGGATGATTTTGATGCTACACTATGGAATGATTCTGATGCTACACTACTGGTGTATTATTCATATGTCCACTTCTACTCCTCCGTACACCCAATTAATACACAAGGATCCAACCAGGTTATGTTATGATTCCATGTACAGCCCCCGAAGGGTGGTAAGCCCCCGAAGGGTGATAAGGCCCCGAAGGGTGGTACATAGTAGACCCATAAATGGGATAAGGATTCCAGGAAGACTCTGTGATCATAAGAGTATATGTCACAAGTGATCGAAGAATCAACGAAGCATAGTGATACACTATGTAAGTGAAACGCACAGAACATAGAGTACCCGATGCTTCCTAAGGATAACATCTTAAGAAGGGATGTATATAGTACCAATCCGTGTGACCAACGTGACAGTACAAGTAAAGTAATCTACTGCAGGAAATAATTCTAAGCAGGATATGAAATGATCAGAGAATGTACTCGCCTGGTATCTGAGTATCCAATAGGAAAGTACTGTCCAAGGAGTGGTGTCTGGCTCCTAATCAGAACAGCACAAGTCACAACAAGTCCAGAATAGTATAACGAAGTCCTACTATGCATTCTACATGATTCTAGGTCAAACTAGGCCAAAGTCAACTCTTGGTAAACTCTGGTCAACCCTGGAAGTCAAACTAAGTCAACCAAGTCTCGACTAGGTCAAACTAGTCTATACTAGTCCATATTAGTCTATACTAGGTCACTATGGTCTAAACAAGGCTATACTAGCTAGCTAGACCCATATCAAGTACCCAACTATATCAAGCCAATATACACTATCACACTCAATATACCATAGGCTATATAGCCACAATTTATAATGCATTTAGAAAGAGAGAGACAAAAGACTTGTGTGATGTGTCATACATGTGTGTACAGGAAAGAGAGAGGGGAGGATTGTGTGTGTAATGTAAGAGGAATTGACATGGTTTAGATAGGAGGCTATGTGTCATGTGTGTGTATGGTAGGATACATGAGTATGAGCAGTGTGCAATAGTGATAGGATAAAAACAGTAGCAAAACAGTCCCTAACATCTCAGATTTAACAGTCCAGATTATGATTAATCAGAGATCAATCTCAGATAACAAGTATTAAATCTAAACAGTTCAAAATAATACTCATGTATACATGTCTATTAAAACAGTCCCCTAATCTAATCTCAGTTTAAAGATTCAACATTAGTTAGCAATTTGAACTCAAGGCCAAAATAGAACACCAATTCAGTAATTGAACTAATACAATTTCCAGGTTTGAACATAGGAACATTGAAATCAAAGTGTTAACAATTATAAAGAAGAACAATGTAAAAGAATGAATCAGTGCAAAACAGTGGCATGGCATGTCAATTCAACTCTGTTTTAATGAACTGTGTATCAAATACAGATCAAAACCAAAATCATAAATTTATATTGAACCCCAAGGATCAGTCCATAACTGGTTTAAACCAACTTCAAATCTCAGTTAGTTATCTAAGCATCCATTAAAATAGTCCAACATTCAATTATCCTAACATGGCAGGAAATTGACAGTGAAATCTGAGATAGTGAACAAGGAATAAAACAAATTCAGAAAAGAAAAAAGGAAATCAGTTTATGTTGCTCCTACATCTTATCAGACTTTATTAGTTAGTCATCTCAGGTTATCATAATCATAGGAGTAGAAAACTGATTCCTGTGACCATTGCTCACATTGTATAAATACTTCTGCACATTCAAAATCCTAATCAATCAGAAAACAGTCAACTGGGAACTCAGGATTTCGAAGTTATCATTAACAAATAGCCTAGTTGATATTCTTACAGAAACCTAATACATAACCTTACATGATATCTTACATGCTAGATTCATTTATGAATTCTACAGGAACAGTGAAGCATAGCACTGATACTCCTATAATATCAGGAATATGAACCCAGTCCAACCATTAGCCAAAATCCTATTCTCACAATCAAAGCCTATAATCATTTGTAAAAGCTTAGTAAATAGGAAATGTAACATGTGGGAATCATCATAGTTAAGAACACATAATCGACCAAGGAATACAGGTATTGGGAAAACTGGAAAAAACAGTATCAGTGAGAATTTGCTTCAGTGAAGAATGAGTGATTTCTCATTCATTCAAAATCTAAATCTCCACCTAAAACCGACTTAAACATGAAACTAGTATTTAGCAGAGATAATCAACACAAATTGGATCTATCTAATCAATTTAAACAGGATTTAAAGCATTTAAAACAGTTACACAGGAACACACATATATTGAACACTGGAACAAACAGTGCATGACACGTGCACAATCGATTTCTCTCTCGACACGAAACAAAACCCAATAAAACTTGGGGAATGTCATGACAGACATTGCCCCTAGGTTTCCTTTGAATCTCGTGTCCTGAAACCCCGTGTCGTGTCCGCTACTGACCCCGTGTAGCAGGGGATTATTGTAGCGCGCGCACGAGCGTGTGCACGCACGAGTCCACTCCACGAATCCGACTCAAAACGACACAAACACTACCACAGAAGATCAAAAATGCATAAGCAACAGTAAAACTAATATTCCTATTTAAAAATATTGTACAAACGAAATCGAAATGCCCTTTGAGGTATTTCGACAAACACTGAAATAGGGGTTCTGATACGTGTCCAGAACGGACACGAAACTCGCAAAACCTGACACAAAACCTATGTTGATGCTTAGGGGACTCCTACGGCTCCCTAATGATGAGGGCCAATAGAAATTTCATGGAAATTTGAGAGAGTTACCTAAGCTTGAACCTTCAAGAAAAATCCCCTATTCAAATGCTCTCCTCTTGATGTCCCAATCCACCAAAATCACCCCAAACTGAAATAGAACATTAATGACAGCAAGAATAGATAGATTAGGACCTAATAGAAAAGATTTGAATGGAAAAGGAAGAGGAATGGAATTTTAGGGATTTATTGAATAGGAACAAACCTTGATTTTTCTAACTTGAGCTTTCCTAAGAAGGAGGCAACCCTAGATTTTAGGAGATTATTTATATGGTGGTGATCCCTATGTAATAGGTGGCCGGCCACATCTCTTAGGGTTAGGGTTTGGTCAATTCTTTGGGCCTTGGGCCAAGTTACATAGGCTATGGTTGATTTGATTAATTAAAGGCTCTAAATCATAAGCCATGACTTATGACTTTCTTATCCTTATTGCTAATTAGGTTCTAAGGACCAAACCAAAGTTAGGCTAGGTTAGACTAGAGTCATATATCCAAACCAAACTCATACTAACTAGGGTTAGCTCACAAGGTCAAAGCTAGTCAAAGTCAACCTAGTCAACCCTTATTCAAACAATTCCAAAATAATTTCTAAAAATTCCCATAAATTCAAATAAATTCTAATAAATTTTAATTACCCCAAAAATGTCAAAAATACCCTCAAACTAGAAATATGGTAGTGACAATGACTTTAGAGATCATAGATACTGATACGCTTTTCGGTGCAAAGTGGGTCCAACGACGAACATCGTCTTGAGCCAAAATTATGATTTTGCCCCTGTGTCCAGAATTATACTTTTGGGCAGGCATTCTTAGACATTTATTTTATACCAAACATATTCTTGATGTTTGTTTCAGCATCTGGGGAATGTTGTGCGAGTTGGACTTTTTTGTGGCACACCGAGTGGTTGGTATTATCGTTTCACCAGCAAAGGACCCCAGGCAGCGAGTACATTTGTTGTTTATTTTCAATATTGATTATTACTATATTTTATTGTCATTCATTCTATATTTGATTCTTGTCTCTTTTTCATATCTTGTTGTAGTCTTACATCTAGTATCGGAAAGGAAAAGTACCAAAAAGATGTGTGATCTGACCGTAGACATTGTAGACATTATTTATTTTCTGCAAAGTAGACATCGTAGACATTATTTATTTTATTTCTATTTAGACATCGTTGTATAACTATTCCTAGACCGATCACATATCAAAAGGGTACTTCAAAACACATAGAAAGTATTTTCTTTGGTTTTAATCATTTATTGTTGTCATTCCTCATGTCTCTTGCTACCATTATCCTGATTAGTTCATCATGTATTTTATGGCTAACATCTGTTTTATAGTCGTTATCATATATTGGAACTGCATTCAATGAATTGTACTCGTTCCATTCCTGACTGGAAACCAATATTTTTTAGGTTAGCCGTGACTACGCTTAGTATTGGAAAGATGGGTGTACTTGCAGGCCAAAACATAAAGATTAGTTAAATAGTTGTGTTGTAGACATTTTAATATTTATAAGAATTTATATTTTTTCAAATGTAAACCTTTGAATATTGTAAAATAATCTAGTTTTATGAATGAGCAATAAAGAATTTAGTTTATGTGATTTTGAGCATTGTGGCTTGACAACGTTCTACCGTCGATACTGCGGCGTAGGATGGCTTGGACACGCACTCGTATCCCAAAAAGTAGGTACGGTTCATAACAATAACATTGTCTAGCATTAGCATGCCCATTACCAAGTACACAAGAAGGGTTAGGACATAACAAACCACATTTTAGCATAAAAATATCATATTACTAGGACAGTCGATTGGAGAAAATCCAAGCCACAGAAGTAGGTGAACTGGTTGGAATTGAGATATAGACCTCTAAGGTGGTATAAGTTAGATCATGACTTTAGAGATTAGTTATTTTCATTCCTAGGAAATCTTGATAGACAGTTTATGCTTAGAATGAGTCGACGATCGTCATCTTCAGACTGATTGAACATTTGAAGCCCAAGACCACTCTGGTAACTCGAAGTATAGTTCGCCATCAATCGGTTCGACCAGCTGGCAGGAGCAAAATAAATTTTTGACTTAAGATGGGGATACCATCAGGGACGATATAAAAGAGGATATTTCAATGACAGCATTCGGGATCTGCGACTACTACTAATTTGTTGATGCCTTTTGAACTAACAACTGCATTTGCGATATGTATGTATTTGATGAACAAGGTGTTCCACCAATACCCGAACTAGTTGAGGTAGCTTTGATTATATTTATTGTAGGATAGAAGCTATGTTGGTAAAATATTTCGTAGAGGGTGATTATCTAAGGATGTACGAGTAGGGTAGAACAACTATCCTAGAAAGACCAACTAGATAGGTGGCAATCTATTTTATAGGAGTTTTAGTTGCTAGAAAATTACTTTTAGTAGATTGATCCTTGATAGGCAATCCTACACTTGCCCAACTATACGATAGATTAGAAGTTTACATATCCATAGAGATTTGTTAGATAATAAGAATAGAATTTATCCTGAATACTAGATATACATATTGAAGATCAGGCTGTTGAACCTAGGGGTGAGCATTATTCGGTTTTGAACCAAAAACTGAACCAAACCGAACCGAATAAGGATTCGGTTCGATTTTGAAAAAATCGGTTTGATTTCGGTTTTGAAATACTAAATTTTCTTATTCGGTTTCGGTTTCGGTTTTGGGTTTGGGTTTCGGTTTCGGTCCAAAACCGAAAACCGAATAAGAAATTTTAGTATATATAATATATATATATATTATATATATATATATATTATATATATATACTAAAATTTTTATTCGGTTTTTCGGTTTTGGACCGAAACCGAAACCCAAAACCGAAACCGAAACCGAATAAGAAAATTTAGTATTTCAAACCGAAATCAAACCGATTTTTTTCAAAATCGAACCGAATCTCTTATTCGGTTCGGTTTGGTTCAGTTTTTGGTTCAAAACCGAATAATGCTCACCCCTAGGTTCAACAGCCTGATCTTCAATATTATATCTAGTATTCAGGATAAATTCTATTCTTATTATCTAACAAATCTCTATGGATATGTAAACTTCTAATCTATCGTATCTAGTTGGGCAAGTGTAGGATTGCCTATCAAGGATCAATCTACTAAAGTAATTTTCTAGCAACTAAAACTCCTATAAAATAGATTGCCACTCATCTAGTTGGTCTTTCTAGGATAGTTTGTTCTACCTACTCGTACATGCCTTAGATAATCACCCTCTACGAAATATTTTACCAACATAGCTTCTATCCTACAATAAATATAATCAAAGCTACCTCAACTAGTTCGGGTATTGGTGGAACACCTTGTTCATCAAATACATACATATCGCAAATGCAGTTGTTAGTTCAAAAAGGCATCAACAAATTAGTAGTAGTCGCAGATCCCGAATGCTGTCATTGAAATATCCTCTTTTTATATCGTCCCTGATGGTATCCCCATCTTAAGTCAATAAAATTTATCTTTGCTCCTGCCAGCTGGTCGAACCGATTGATGGCGAACTATACTTCGAGTTACCAGAGTGGTCTTGGGCTTCAAATGTTCAATCAGTCTGAAGATGACGATCGTCGACTCATTCTAAGCAAACTGTCTATCAAGATTTCCTAGGAATGAAATAACTAATCTCTAAAGTCATGATCTAACTTATACCACCTTAGAGGTCATATATCTCAATTCCAACCAGTTCACCTACTTCTGTGGCTTGGATTTTCTCCAATCGACTCTCCTAGTAATATGATATTTTTATGCTAAAATGTGGTCTGTTATGTCCTAACCCTTCTATGCTTGTGTACTTGGTAATGGGCATGCTAATGCTAGACAATGTTTATTGTTATGAACCGTACCTACTTTTTGGGATACGAGTGCGTGTCCAAGCCATCCTACGCCGCAGTATCGACGGTAGAACGCTGTCAAGCCACAATGCTCAAAATCACATAAACTAAATTCTTTATTGCTCATTCATAAAACTAGATTATTTTACAATATTCAAAGGTTTACATTTGAAAAAATATAATTCTTATAAATATTAAAATGTCTACAACACAACTATTTAACTAATCTTTATGTTTTGGCCTGCAAGTACACCCATCTTTCCAATACTAAGCGTAGTCACGGCTAACCTAAAAAATATTGGTTTCCAGTCAGGAATGGAACGAGTACAATTCATTGAATGCAGTTCCAATATATGATAACGACTATAAAACATATGTTAGCCATAAAATACATGATGAACTAATCAGGATAATGGTAGCAAGAGACATGAGGAATGACAACAATAATGATTAAAACCAAAGAAAATACTTTCTATGTGTTTTGAAGTACCCTTTTGATATGTGATCGGTCTAGGAATAGTTATACAACGATGTCTAAATAGAAATAAAATAAATAATGTCTACGATGTCTACTTTGCAGGAAATAAAAATGTCTACAATGTCTACGGTCAGATCACACATCTTTTTGGTACTTTCCCTTTCCGATACTAGATGTAAGACTACAACAAGATATGAAAAAGAGACAAGAATCAAATATAGAATGAATGACAATAAATATAGTAATAATCAATATTGAAAATAAACAAAATGTACTCACTGCCTGGGGTCCTTTGCTGGTGAAACGATAATACCAACCACTCGTGTGCCACAAAAAAGTCCAACTCGCACAACATTCCCAGATGCTGAAACAAACATCAAAATATGTTTGGTATAAAATAAATGTCTAAGAATGCCTGCCCAAAAGTATAATTCTGGACACAGGGGCAAAATCATAATTTTGGCTCAAGACGATGTTCGTCGTTGGACCCCTTTGCACCGAAAAGCGTATCAGTATCTATGATCTCTAAAGTCATTGTCACTACCATATTTCTAGTTTGAGGGTATTTTTGACATTTTTTGGGTAATTAAAATTTATTAGAATTTATTTGAATTTATGGGAATTTTTAGAAATTATTTTGGAATTGTTTGAATAAGGGTTGACTAGGTTGACTTTGACTAGCTTTGACCTTGTGAGCTAACCCTAGTTAGTATGAGTTTGGTTTGGATATATGACTCTAGTCTAACCTAGCCTAACTTTGGTTTGGTCCTTAGAACCTAATTAGCAATAAGGATAAGAAAGTCATAAGTCATGGCTTATGATTTAGAGCCTTTAATTAATCAATCAACTATAGCCTTTTAACTTGGCCCAAGGCCCAAAGAATTGACCAAACCCTAACCCTAAGAGATGTGGCCGGCCACCTATTACATAGGGATCACCACCATATAAATCTCTCCTAAAATCTAGGTTGCCTCCTTCTTAGGAAAGCTCAAGTTAGAAAAATCAAGGTTTGTTCCTATTCAATAAATCCCTAAAATTCCATTCCTCTTCCTTTTCCATTCAAATCTTTTCTATTAGGTCCTAATCTATCTATTCTTGCTGTCATTAATGTTCCATTTTAGTTTGGGGTGATTTTGGTGGATTGGGACATCAAGAGGAGAGCATTTGAATAGGGGATTTTTCTTGAAGGTTCAAGCTTAGGTAACTCTCTCAAATTTCCATGAAATTTCGATTGGTCCTCATCATTAGGGAGCCGTAGGAATCCCCTAAGCATCAACATAGGTTTTCTGTCAGGTTTTGCGAGTTTCATGTCCGTTCTGGACTGTATCAGAACCCCTATTTCAGTGTTTGTCGAAATGCCTCAAAAGGCATTTCGATTTTGTTTGTACAATTTTTAAATAGGAATATTAGTTTTACTGTTGCTTATGCATTTTTGATCTTCTGTGGTAGTGTTCGTGTCATTTTGAGTCGGATTCGTGGAGTGGACACGTGCGTGCACACGCTCGTGCCGCGCTACATAATCCCTGCTACACGGGGTCAGTAGCGGACACGACACGGGGTTTCAGGACACGAGATTCAAAGGAAACCTAGGGGCAATGTCTGTCATACATTCCCCAAGTTTCATTGGGTTTTGTTTCGTGTCGAGAGAGAAATCGATTGTCACGTGTCATGCACTATTTGTTCCAGTGTTCAATATATGTGTTGTTCCTGTGTAACTGTTTAAATGCTTTAAATCCTGTTTAAATTGATTAGATAGATCCAATTTGTGTTGATTATCTCTGCTAAATACTAGTTTCATGTTTAAGTCGGTTTTAGGTGGAGATTTGGATTTTGAATGAATGAGAAATTACTCATTCTTCACTGAAGCAAATTCTCACTGATACTGTTTTTTCCAGTTTTCCCAATACCTGTATTCCTTGGTCGATTATGTGTTCTTAACTATGATGATTCCCACATGTTACATTTTATTTACTAAGCTTTTACAAATGATTATAGGCTTTGATTGTGAGAAGGATTTTGGCTAATGGTTGGACTGGGTTCATATTCCTGATATTAGGAGTATTAGTGCTATGCTTCACTGTTCCTGTAGAATTCATAAATGAATCTAGCATGTAGATCATGTAAGGTTATGTATTAGGTTTCTGTGAGAATATCAACTAGGCTATTTGTTAATGATAACTTCGAAATCCTGAGTTCCCAGTTGACTGTTTTTCTGATTGATTAGGATTTTGAATGTGTAGAAGTATTTATACAATGTGAGCAATGGTCACAGGAATCAGTTTTCTACTCCTATGATTATGATAACCTGAGTGACTAACCAATAAAGTCTGATAAGATGTAGGAGCAACATAAACTGATTTCCTTTTTTCTTTTCTGAATTTGTTTATTCCTTGTTCACTATCTCAGATTTCACTGTCAATTTCCTGCCATGTTAGGATAATTGAATGTTGGACTGTTTTAATGGATGCTTAGATAACTAACCGAGATTTGAAGTTGGTTTAAACCAGTTATGGACTGATCCTTGGGGTTCAATATAAATTTATGATTTTGGTTTTGATCTGTATTTATACACAGTTTATTAAAACAGAGTTGAATTGACATGCCATGCCACTGTTTTGCACTGATTCATTCTTTTACATTGTTCTTCTTTATAATTGTTAACACTTTGATTTCAATGTTCCTATGTTCAAACCTGGAAATTGTATTAGTTCAATTACTGAATTGGTGTTCTATTTTGGCCTTGGTTCAAATTGCTAACTAATGTTGAATCTTTAAACTGAGATTAGATTAGGGGACTGTTTTAATAGACATGT